>QLSR01000032.1:217470-321531 GCA_031780015.1 Citrullus colocynthis
AAAAAAAAAAAAAAAAAAAAAGAATGGGTGGAGTAAAAGGAACAATTGAGTAGATAGGAAAATCGAAAAGATAGAACATCATATAGATAGGAATCTTTAAATATGACCCCTATCTTGTTAGGTCCATTGTTCTTTGAAATAATCCATGGAGGACATGGACATTCTATTGGATTTTATCTCTAAAACTCATAGATTGTAAATGTAATTATTTAACCGTCATTAAATCATTAATAAAAAGTTATTAATGTGTTATTTCAATAAGCGTTATTGATTTTTTTTGTTTGTTTTGTCTTAATAACCCTAAATCCAATCACTAACATCCTAAGTTGTTTTATGAGTCTTGAACAGTATGTGGGAACATACGGAGATCAATGTTCAAGATACAGTTTAAATGGTATATAATATAGGGATAAAGTTGGGTACCTTATCCTGATGATACTATAGATACGACCCACTTTGTATTTGATACAAACACAATGATCTAACGCGTTCGTGTAGGTGACATGCGAGTGGGGGTATCCTATGCAATGATTTTGCATAAAATCGGACCACGAAATAGTTATCACAAGATGTAACTCTGTTGGCTAGTTAGGTTTCTATTTCAATAGGATGATCTAGGCAACTTAGTCTTAATCTTGAGTATATTATGAACTCCTGTCCATGAGAGATTGTCCTTTGATTTGTATGGGTGAGAGTTGTAGTTTGCTAACTCAATATGCCTACCATCTTAGGTGAAGGGAATTGAATCCCGGAGGAAGCATGTGATCGCATTCTTTGATTTCTTGAAAGAATTAAAAATACAAAAAGTTATGAACATGTTAAGCTACATACATTTGTTGATCTATAATTTCAGCAAAATCTTCTCCTTGAACTGATAGTTTTCTCTTTGTAGTCTTCCTTTTCCAAGAGATCTTCCTTGCTATGACTCTGGCAAGGATCCGGTTTGTGGGAACCGCTTCTTGAAAGAATGAGAAGAATTTTCTTACAACTTTTCTAAGAAAATTGAAAGGATTTCTAGAGGAAGAGTTTTAGAGTAATTGTAGAGATTTTTCTTGTAGAGATGTGTTCAATGAGGGCTCCCAAAGACCCTATTTATAAAACTCTATGGGTTACTGTTAATCCTATTAGATAACCCATCTGCAGAGATTTAAATTAAATATTTAGTAATATCTACTATTAATAAATATCTACCCAAATAATATCTTATATTAAATGGTTTAAAATATTTAAATCTTATTTTAAATATTTACTTTATGCAAAATCTTTAATGTCGATCTTATCTAAATTAAATAATTAATTATTTGAATCCAATTCAAATCAATTAATTAATTCTCCATCTATTTATTTATTTGGATTTTATCCAAATAAATAATTAATTATTTGAATCATATTCAAATAAATTATTTCCCCATATTATAAAGTTATAATTTGAATCTTATTCAAATAAACTTTATAATAAATCATTTAATTAACTGTATCCAATACAATTAATATTTTTTTTCATAAATTTGAACATTTCAAATTTTTCTTTCAACATAGTTGATCCTTATGGATCTAGTAAGGGGAGCTAGCAAGG
Source organism: Citrullus colocynthis (assembly GCA_031780015.1). Lineage (NCBI taxonomy): Eukaryota > Viridiplantae > Streptophyta > Magnoliopsida > Cucurbitales > Cucurbitaceae > Citrullus > Citrullus colocynthis. The sequence continues at coordinate 219,047 of QLSR01000032.1, forward strand.
GGACCTTATGGACCTACAGATTATAAGCTTCAATGATCCAAGATTAATTAATTGAACTCTTTAATTAACAATCTTCATTCATTAACTATAGGGCAAACCACTATAGACCCATAGTTGAACTCTTATGCATTGTAGGACAAGTTGTATCCATGGATATAATCAATATAAGCAAGTCAATCATTCACGAGTTGTTCATAATTACAATTAGGTCAAATGTCCGTTCTACCCCTACAATTACCTCTTATTCTTAAGTACTACTGATTTCTCTAATGAACAATTTGTTTATGATCCAACCATAAACTATGTCCCTCTCGGGCCAGTGAGAGCGTGGGGTCCCTTGTTCAAGACCCGAAATCAACACTTAAAGGAACTATTCATCTACTTATACTTTCTGGGAATGAGTGAATTTCATCTTGTGAAGTTATGTGTTCCTAGCTCTCTATTTAGTTAAATCCCCAATATGATAAGCTTATTGAGTGAACAATTAGGCTACTCTCACCTATGCAAATCCAAGGACCGACCTCACAGACAGAAGTCCATAAGTCACTCAGGATTAAGATCGAGTCGCACATGATCATCCTATGAAATATTAATTTCATCAATTAACGGATTTACAAAGAGAGATTAAATATTTTGCGGTCCGATCTTATACAAACTCTTTGTATAGGATACCCCTACTCACATGTCTCTATATGAATGGTTTGGATGACACCATTTGTAACTATTACAAAGTAGGTTGTATCCATAATGTCACTAGAATAAGACATCCAACCTTATCCATATACTATAGACCTTTAGGTTATTTCTTAAACATGATCCACCTGTATGTCAACTACATACATGTTCAAGGCTTCATGCAAGAACCTTGGATTTTTCCATTAATGGATAAATTAATATTGCATAATTAATAATTAAATTAATTAACTTATCAATTACGAGACTTTAGGGCACAAATCCCAACATTGGGGCCAATACCGAGTGGGGAGTTGGGGACATAATTATACAAGATGAAATTTACTCATTCCTATCTTTAGTGTAAGTAGATAAGTATTCCCTTAAGTGGTGTCTCTGGGACTTGAACAAAGGCCCTACCCTCTCACTGGCCCGAAAGGGGTTTCTGTTTAATGGTTGGACCATAAACAGGTTGTTCATTAGAGGAACACTGATACTTAAGGATTTAGAAGTAACCCAAGGGTAAAGTCGTAATTTGACTTAGTTGGTGTTACGAATACTTGTGAAGGACTAATTTGATACTATTGGTTTATATCCATGGACACAGAAATATATTTGTAGTGAGAAAAGTGTAGTTATGGATCTTTAGTGAAGTGTATCCACAGTTAACGAATATTGATTAATGTGGTTAATGAGTTCAGCCGATTAATCTCATATCGTTAGAGCTTCTGATATATAGGTCCATTAGGTCCCCTTCTTAGCTCGTAAAGAGTGATGAGATATTTATGTCTTGAAAGGAATTTGAAATGTTCAAATTTACTTAGGGAAATAAATTTAATTTTGGATATGATACAAAATTAATTTTTGAGAGAATTAAACATTTGAAGGAGTTCAAATATTAATATGAATTAGATTCATATTAAAACTATAGGTTAAAACTAATGTGTATTAGATGCACATTAAAACTATAAGTTACGAGAGAATAACAATTGAATATGATTAAAATGTAGGTCAAATTAAATATTAGATATTTAATTTGATAATTAATTAATTAAAGAATTAATTTTCTTAATTAATTTTAATTAAATTTGAGTTAATTAAATTAAATGAATTAAAACTATAAGTTATTTAGGAGATATTCATTTAAATATGACTTAAATGAAATAATTAATTAAATTAGATTTAATTAATTATTAATTATTTATTTAGTTGTTAAATAAATAAATAGATTAATTAATTAATTAATTAAAAGAAAAAATAATGGTAACTCCCATACGTGAGATTTACGCTCTACGTGGTTTAATCCCATGTCTCTTGATCTCTCTTTCCATATAGGCCTGCAAAAGAAATAGAGATGAATTTTTTCTTTGGATAAAAGTTCTCTCTGGTTTTCTCTTTAGTTTTTTCCCAAAAGATGAAGAGAATGATCAACAATCCTTCATCTCTTCACTCAGAGAATAAGAGAGGTTCGTAGTAGTGATGTTAGTATCTAGAAGCCAAAAGGAGATTCGTAGATTTAGAGTCGGCAACGAATGTAAGGCTTCTAATTCTAAAAGCATGGTTAACCCTTTAATACAGTAGGTTTTCTGTATTTTTTTCCCATTGTATGAATATTTGAAAATCCTAATTAATTTTAAGTTTGATTATGTACTGTTTCTGCTACATTAGGGATTTCAACCCTTACACATTCAACTTGATGAGTTAATTGCAATACTCACCACTGTATGTGGGGCAACAATTGCAATGGTGAGTACTATCACTACATTTGTAAGCCCCATACTTGTCAATGAGAGAAGGTAAGTAGGAAGAAACTATGGGACAGGTATTGAGTAAAGAAAAATTGGTCGAGTTGTGTGAGAGCAAAAAAAAAAAAAAAAGACTAAGTGTTGGTCATGTGATGGGTGATTATGCGTTGAGGGTATGTCTAAGCTTGACAAGAGTTGCCGCTGGTAGGTATGCATTGAAGAGCGCAGCTCGGCGTGGAAGTAGATGTGAAGGAAGGAGGGTGCAATATGTAAGCACTTAATTGGTAAGCACGTTCAAAAGCTTTAAGCAAATTAGTCTTAATAATCTCATATTGTAAATTAAAAAAAAAAAAAAAAAAGAAAGAAGGAAGAGGAAAACTAAAAGGGAAGAAGACAAACAAAGAAAAAGGAAGTAGAAAAAAGAAAAAAAAAGAAAAGAGAAGAAAAGAAAAAGAAGACGAAAGGATAAGGATGAAAGTCAGTCTTAGCTTTTAGTTGAAAGGAAAAGTTTGCTGACTTCTTTCTATTCATTTCCAAACGAAATTCTATGCTATTTTTCGGCTGTACGTCGTGAAGAGGTTGAAAAAGAGTTCTAGGGCAATTTCGTGCAAGGTTTTGGACGATTTTATGGTAAAACTGAAGCTGAAACAGAAGCTTCATCTGCTGTCACACAGCTCGAACCAGGCTTGGTGTTTGGTGAATATCTAGCTGAAGAGATTGAATTTTGGGCTGAAAATTTAAGGTTAGTAAGTTAACTCAATTTTGAACAACTTTTATGAAGGATGCTTGAGTTGAAATGGATTAGAAACATGTAAACTTTTAGCTGGAACTTACTGATACGAAATTTCTGTGCCATCTAGAGTAGCGCGGAGAAAACTTGCAATTTCTGACGAACCAGGACGAGTTAAGCCACGAAATTTTGAGGTAAGCTAGAAAACATGTTTCTCTACAAGTTTGTAGAAGGAAAGAAGTTCTAAATCTGACTGAAAATATGACTTTGAATTGATAGAAGTGAGAACAAACAGGAAAGGAGGAAACTCTGCAATCGGGTGTCATTAGGAAGCGAGTAACGCTGAGGAATTGGAGCGTGAGTAGCGGCACTCGTCTCGCTGGTCGTGCAAAGGAGGTTTTTCTCTCACAAATTCGCTGGCTCTCGCTCGGTATCACTCCTCATGTGGTCTCGCTGGTCTCATTTATGCTGGTGTCGCTAGTGCCGTGACCTGTTGTGTAATTTCGTTAGTAATCTCGCTAGTAAGGTGAAATCTTGTTGGTAATCTCGCTAGTGACATAGAATCTCGCTTATTATGTGTATTTTAGGAAAGAAAGGGAGTCTCGGTGGTGAATCATGATTAGAGTTTAAGTATGCACATTTAATGATCATGTAAAGGAAGTTTAAGGAAAGCGTAACGTGAGGAATGTGTATTTATAGTCCAAGAAGAGCTCGGAAAGGCATATAATCCGCTCAGAGCCTAAGGACAAGTTGTAAGTGACACTTTTCTTTCTTTGAAAACGAATTTATTGAAAATGTTTAGTTTGATTTTTCTTATGAAATATGGCTTTGAGATGAACTGTTTTCTTGAAAAGCATGATGTTTGATGATATTGTTCATAAGGCATGTTTTATACGTTTTCTATAAGATGTTGAATGGCATGTTGTGAAATGTTGTTTATCGTGATATACCTGATTTTCATGAAAGGTTTTCATGTGAACTATTTACGTATAATATGGGTTCCTAAAATGTTTTAGAGGAGGCTCAATGCTGAAGGACATGAGAAGGCATGTGAGTTTCTCTGGGACCCAGTACTGAAGGACATGGAGAAGGTACTTGGGCAACCCGCCATAGTCCTATGTGCACATAGAGGTTATATGCTGGTGCGTTGAGTTTTGCTCCGCATTGAGCCTTACTTGTTTTCGACGTCGGGTGCATTAAGTCTTGCTCCGCCTTGACTAAGAGAAAGTTTGAAAACGAACTGATTTTCGTGTACGATCATTTTGGCACGAATGTATGTGATTTGTTTACGTTGTTGAAATTATGATTTTATAGAAATGATTATTTAAATCACGTTTACGTTTATGGTGTTATTATGATTTTAACATGCCTGTTTTCGAACAAAAGATAGTTTTACAAAATTAGTCACTCAAGGGGCTTTTAGCTCACGTTTTCCATGTTTTCTTTTCCTCCCAGGTAGCAAGGACGTTCCTGGTTCATTGCCTACTCCAACTCGCCCTGCTTAAGCTTCGAATTTCCATAAATAGTTTATTTTCTCGTTGTTGTACGTGTAAATAACTTAACACTGGTGGCATGTAGATTTAGTTGTTTACAAGTGAGTTATGAGAGAGCATGTTATAAAAGTGTACTGTATACAGAAAGGATTATTATATTATGATCATGCGTTAATATGGCTGACTATGAATGTATACGTATGGAATGTTTATACAGGATGTTATGTAAAGTGGGACAATATGCGTCACAAGAGGGGTGATGTTTATTGTCTTCACATCTCCTTCCAGGTTAAGTAGGTAATTAGGGAGGGGGTGTGACACAATATGCGTTAGTAGAAGTATGCGTTGAAGGCTACTATGTGCTAGAAGTTGGCATTGCTATGCGTTGAGATGGCCTATGCGTTGAAGGTTGGTATGCGTTGGTGCATAAAAAAGGGGCCGAGAGGGCCATGCAGTAGTCGGCTATTTGGCATTGGACAATTAGTGGCGTGGTAAGTTGAGGCTATGCGTTGTCGAAGCCATGCGCGAAAGTCGGTGATTCAAGAAGGAAGACGATGGTAGAGCAGGTAAGTCGGTGATTTATATTGACATATAAGTGAGTGCATCGAATAATTAAACCCTTTTGGACATATTTTCGAACTTAGATTGACTCCATTTTGCAGAAGAACAACGAGGAGAGGTGGAAGAAGGTGTTTATATCAAATTCAAGCAGAACCAGATCATTTTCATGGTGACTTTGAAGCTGGAACCAGAAGCTTGATTGTTGCTGATAAATCTGGACACCAATCGGTATTTGAAGGAGAGTGAGCTGAGGAAGTTGAAGCTAGGACTGAAATTTTGAGGTTAGTAAGTTGATTCAATTCCTAACGACTTCCATGAAGGATGTTTAAGCTAAATTCGATCAAAAATGTATTAATTTCTAGGAGGAAGTAATCGGAGTTGAATTGCTAGACAATTCAAGGCAGTCAAAGTTATTTGGGAATAGTTCTCAAACGAAGACGAGTTATGGCCTGAAATTTTGAGGTAAGTTAGGAAACTCACTACTTTACAAGATTGTAGAAGAGAGGAAGTTCTGATTTTGGTTGTAATATGGTTTTTAGCAGGATAAAGAGAGAGTTAAAAGGGAAGGAAGGAAGCAGTGATATCAGGTGTCGTTAGACAGTGGTATCGCTAAGGAGCTGGAGAGTGAGCAGCGGAACGAGGTCGCTGATAACGCAAAGAGCTTTGCGTCTCACAACTCTTGCTGAAGTCTCGCTGGGTATCGCTCCTTAAAGTAAACTCGCTAGTCTAGTTTACTCCGGTATCGCTAGTGCAGTATCCAGTGGTGTGATTTCATTGGTAGTCTCGCTAGTGACATGGAGTATCGCTAGTTATGAATACATTGGAAAAAGAGAGTCTCAGTGATGGAGTGAGAATGATTTATGAATATGCATACTTAATGATTATGGAAAAGGAGTTCAAAGAAATGTGAGAAACGTGTTTTTACAGGCCAAGAAGAGCTCAGAAAAGCATATAATCCGCTCGGGGCCTAAGATAAATCGTGAGTGACTTTCTAATTCATCCAAGGATTATTTCTAACATTGTGCAAGTGAAAACGAGTATGTTATATGAACTTCTGTATGTGTGTTATCTAAATGCAACCCACAGCCGAAGGACCATGTGTGAAGGTCTATGGGGATATGATAGGACCATAGGTGAAGGCACTTGAGAAATTGATTGAGATGGATTCTAATGCCGAGGGACCTTGTGAAAAGGCATATGGAAAACAAGTACATGATAGTTCGGTGCTGAGGGACCACGAGTAAAGGCACTTGAGCAATGGAATGATATGGAACTCAGTGCTGAGGGACAATATGAGAAAGCACTTGAGAGTAGAAACGCCGAGGGACGAAATGTGAAGGCGTGTGAATATATGAATAATAGGAATTGAATTATGAGGTTAATAGCGTTGAGCTTTGCTCCGCTGCCTCTTGGAAAGATATTTATGTTATATTGTTAATGGCATGAGTGACCTAGGAATCTTTACTAATAATATATATATAGTAGTTTTTATGAACAGTGTTAACTCAAGGATTAAATTGTAATTAGATATCTTAGTCACTCATTGGGCTTTAGGCTCACACTTTCTTGTTTATTGTTGTTCGTTTCAGGTAGCGAGCTTGTCTGGGATGCCTAGCCTATAAAAGATTCTCGTCTGGGCTTACTTTGCATTAGTTCTCTGGGATAGTTGTAAATATTTAGTTTATGTACATGTTTTGTCATACATGATCCTTGTAGCATAACGAGAGTGGGTCTTGTACTGTGTGTTGAACAAATACCTGAAATTATGAATTATGAGTTGAGAAAACAGAATTTAGAATTTATGTTTAACTCATGACACTTCACTAGCATAAAGTCTTGTATAATTGATCTGGTATTGATTTATGTTTCAAGATATATGATGACGAGTGTGTGTGTAGGTCGCACCTATTTCTAGGTTGGGAAGGAAATCTGGGAAGGGGTGTGACAACATTGCTGCATTTGGAAGACAATCGTGAACGTCAATATCGTGCTAAATGCATTATTGAGGCTTTACGAAGTCTTATTGCAGACACTAGAGCTAGTCACTGAGAAATGTATAGATGATAAATGACGATGGTTTTAGGTACTTAAAAATGTTGCTTTCATGGTATTGTTTGGGGTTTTTCGAAGTACCTTAAACTTATCATTGAAACAATGTTTGTCACAGAATTATTTAGGTGCACTTGACGGAACCCACATACAGGTAAATGTCAATGCAGTTGATCAATCACGATATAGGACTAGAAAGGGTGAGATCGCCACAAATGTTCTTGCTGTATGTAACCAAAATTGTGAATTCATCTTTGTTTTCACTAGATGAAAAGGATCGACCGCTGACTCGAAGGTTCTGCGAGATGTAGTGTCAAGGCCAACTGGATTGAAAGTCCCAAGAGGTTAGTTTCTAGATTACTTCATACCCTCACATACCATTGAAAAATTGTCAGGTGGTAATTTTGCCAAAATTCGCAGGATATTACTATTTATGTGATGCCGGATATCCAAACACCGAGGGGTTTTTGACTCCTTAACGAGGATAAAGATACCATTTGACCGAATGACGAGGAGGGAATCCGCCCACAAGTCCTAAAGAAATTTTCAATATGAGCTATTCCTCTGCACGAAATGTGATTGAAAGAGCATTCAGGATGTTCAAAGGTCGATGGTTCATTTGTCGAGGAAAATCATACTACCTCGTTGATGTGCAATGTAAAAGCATGCATGCTTGTTGTCTTTTGCATAATCTGATAATTCGAGAAATGGATCAAAATTTATTACACGAGGAAGGTGAGGGAAGTCAAGGCGGTCCAATTGCAATGGATGCTGACAACATCGAATTTGTAGAGACATTCAATGCCTTTACTACATGGAGGGATGATCTCGCAAATCAGATGTGGGCTGAATGGAATGCAGATTAATGACCAACTAGTTATATTGTATAGTCTTTTTGTAATTTATTCTTTATTAGAATGATGTCGGTTTCTATATTTTTTATTTTTCTTGGCTAACTTATGTGAATATTGTTATGTATAGTGTGAATGGAGTAATGCATGTAATATAAATACAGTTGACCACACTACATCATTATGTTTAAGTCTTATTATGTTAACACGTATTATTTTAGATGGAAGCATTAGGATCGCGCTCTAGAGCCTCCAAACATATATAGACGGATGAGGAGGACAAAATTCTTGTTGAGTGTTTGGTACAATGTGTGCAATCTGGACACTGGCGGGTTGACAATGCACATTTCGACCTGGATTTTTAGCGAACATGCTAAGGATGATGCAACAAAAAATTTCAAGGCATTCTATACAGTTAAGCCTAAATCTAGAATCTAAGGTGAGGACGTTGAAGAGACAATACAATGCGATCGTTGAAATGTGGGACTAGGATGTAATGGGTTCGGTTGGAATGCATAGCGAAAGTGTATCGACTGTGAGCCTGAGATATTCGACGCGTCGGTCAAGGTAATTAACAGATTTACTATTTGTTTTATATTATTTTAAATATATTTTAGCCAAAACATAACACATTTCATCTGCTATAGAGTCATCTAAGTGCGAAAGGCTCAGACATAAGTCATTTTTGTTCTATGATTACCTGATGATTGTATTTGGCAAAGACAAAGCAACAAAGAGTCGTGCCAGTTCCATTGCCAAGGTCGGATCTGAACCTGTAGTGGAAGAGAAAACGATGACATTTTAAATAACCAATCTCCAAACTTTGATCATTTCTACATTCTTGATCCACTGTTCGTCGGCTCGCCCACATCAAAAGACCTTCCATCTACCCTTGGTGGTAGAAAGGGCTGGGAGTAGCATGCCAACAAGAAACAGGAGGTCCCGCAGTTCATTAATTGGAGAATACCATGAGGTGGTACAAGAGGGCTTCTTTTAGATGCGACAAGCTTAATCCTTAAAAATACCCTTACTCATTTCCAGCCAATTTGATGTTCTTATTTTAGTACTGTGCCTTAGAATTCATTTTCATAAAGTTTCTATTTATGAGTTTTTTTTTTTTTTTTTTATATATGGACTTGCATTGATCCGGGCTATCTACCTTCGTTGTGACATACCAACGATGGGGTGCATGGCCAACATTGAGCAAGTACCTTTTCACAACTCGGCACTTATAGCGTTCCTTTTTGGTTGCGTCGACAGTGGTACCGTTTATTTATTTTTCGCTGATCTTGGACTCTCACTTTCGACTATGGGGTTTAAAGAGTCATTCTCAACTCAACTCTTAACTGGCTAATTTTATGCACTGTCAGCAAAGTTGTTGTCCCAAAGAAATATATATTTATTCTTTTTTTATTATTATTATTTTTTTTTTTTTTTTTTTGGGCTTGCATTGATCCGGGGTTTTTTTTTTTTTTTTTTATATGGACTTGCATTGATCCGGGCTATCTACCTTCGTTTTGACATACCAACGATGGGGTGCATGGCCAACATTGAGCAAATACCTTTTCACAACTCGGCACTTATAGCGTTCCTTTTTGGTTGCGTCGACAGTGGTACCGTTTATTTATTTTTCGCTGATCTTGGACTCTCACTTTCGACTATGGGGTTTAAAGAGTCATTCTCAACTCAACTCTTAACAGGCTAATTTTATGCACTGTCAGCAAAGTTGTTTGTCCCAAAGAAATATATATTTATTCTTTTTTTATTATTATTATTTTTTTCTTTTTTAAGTTTTGGAAATTTAATGAATCCTGAACGCATGACTCAAACCTTTCCCACCCCCAAATTTTGAAGGCAGCAAGGTCCTCATTGCTGAAATCAAGTTATGAGATTGTCTTAGGAAAATTTTGTAAAAGAGGTTTGAGGCAAAGCTTGCACGCATACTAACTTTTTAGAAGTATTTTACCAAGTGTAATATCCTAAGGCTTGTGAGTTAATTCTTTTGTTTCAATAAGTCTATAGGGGAAATGCATAAATTTCATCATAGAGGTTGGACGCAGAAACAAAAACAAGGTGGGAAAAATAATAAAGCAAGAAATAAATGAAAGCACAAACTAAAGAGAAAAAAGAGCAATTCATGAATTGAATGTTGTATTGATGTAAATATATTCTGCGTTGTACTATTTACAAAAGAATCAAAGGAATAAACATAAGAAAAGAAGGAAAAATCCCAAATAACACCCCCAAATTTAAGTTCTCCCCGGGTCGTTGTCATTGTTGTCCGTAAGGGGAGGATTTGGATCGTTGAACTGAAGGGGTTGCTGAAGGGAAGGAGGAATAACTGGCGCTGGGATGCGTTGGACAAACACTTCATAAATGTAATTCATCATAGTGCTGAATTGTTTGTCCTGACGCTGAGCTTGGCGTTGAACAAAACTCCGAAGCTCCAATTGTTGCTGCGCCATCTAAGTCACTTGCTGACCCAACTGTGAGACTTGTTGAGCCAACTTTTCTTGCTGCTGGAGAATTTCCATCTCCTTATGCCAAACTTCATCTAGATCTCTCATGACGGGGTGAAGGATCCCATCATCCAAGTACCGCAACAAGTCATCTAGATTCAAATCAACAAATTGCAGTGGAGCAGAGGCGTGCCGTAAGTGATATGGGTCCTCTTGATGATGCGTGCTTGTAGTTGCTTCTGCCTGCTGGTGAGAGGTTGGGCGGGCAAAAGCTTCAATAGTTGGTGAAATTGGAAGATTGAAGGTTGAGGTTCATGGCAAGGCGGGAAAAATTGAAAGGGCACTGACTTCTCAGGATCTAGAGTCAGGGTCGACTCAACTGGTGGTGGTGGTGGGGATGGAGTTGCCTCTCGAAAGGTAGATGATTGAGGCGGGGAGAGGGTTAACTCCAGGTGGGGCAAAGAAGGCAGCAACACCTCCTTCGACTTTTCATTTAAGTCTGTGACAGGAAGGCGAAAAGGCAAAGGAAGGCCACATTGGGTGGTAGGTGCAGGAAGTGGCTCTTTTTGGATTTTTAGGGAAGGGGACGGAGAAGGTGACGGTGAAGAGGGCTCCTTAGTGGTTAGGTTGATAGGAGAAGTATAAACGGTCAAGGCTTGCTTGTTGGCGTCGAGTTGAACAACTTCTTCGGCTTTACTAGGTTGTGAACTCAACGCCTTCATCTCAAAATGCTTCTTGACAAGTTTCCTCTTCTTGGGTTGAGGAGGTTGGGGGGATGATGGTTCTTGTGACTTGGCAGACTTCCTTTTTGTCTTGGCTGCCTCAAGCAAATGCGAGGAGTCCTTTAATATTCATCTCAGACTTTGGGCTGAAAGGACCCCATTGGCGCATCCTCCATGAATTCTGCGTTGGCACACAGTCTTGTCACAAGAAAAGGGAAGAATAACTGACCCTTTGGCTTGAAAAACATTCCTCGAATCTGTGGGGCAATGATGTGTCCTACATCTAGCTGAATTCCTCGCATGATGCAGTAAATGACCATGGCACGGTCCCTTGATATTGAGGCGTATGCGTCGTAGGTAGGAGCGACTGCTTGATGAAGTAAAGCCACAAGTTGGCCTCGGCAATCAAGCAGGTTGGCGCCAATGTATGAATGCCCTTTGGGGAAGTGTTCCACTTCGACCTCGATTTGGCGATGTTTGTGAGGGCATTATTCATTTCAGCTTTTGTTGGCGTCGACATGATTCTGTTACCATCTGCCACCGCAATGTTGGGAAGATCAAACAACCATTGATCTCCTGAGGATCGATGGAAATCACCTCATCTTCAACTTTGACCTTATATGCTTTTCGGTGGATAGTTCCTTTGTAGAATGCCTCCACGGCGATGGGTTGGATGACTTAGGCACTTTCACAAAATTGCCTCCCATTGCGTCGACTCCTTGAATGATGAAGGCGGACAGCTCAATCGACTCTAGGAAAAACCCCACTTCAGTATGGAGCCTACTAAATTGCTTCTTTCGGCCCTTCGCTGCCTCCTTAGTTGGTTCCTCAACCATCTTCTCTTTTCCTTTCACGTTCCTATTGGTGGGGCTGGCAGACGTTCTCCTTGCTCCCCCTGCGTCCAAGTCCCTTATAACGACTGCAGGTGCCTTAGCCACCTCAGTCCTCTTTCTTTTCTCCGGTAGCCTTTCCTTGCTTATTGCTACCTCTATTTCTTTCTTCTTCTCCTCCCTAATCTTCTTTAGATGGCGCTTGATGCGTTCGGCTTTGGGGACCCTCTCCGCATCACTTTCTTCTAACTCAACTTCGAACTCCACCGCAATCTTTGCTATGCAATGGAGAAACTCAGCTTCTCTGGCAGCCTCCTTGGCAGCTTGTTCGCCATATGCGATTTCCTCTTTTCTTTTCTTCTTTGCGGCGAGAAATGACTCCGTCCTTTCTTTCATTCTTTTGAAGTCGTCTTTCAGCTTCTTGGACTTCTCTGCCGCCCTTGCTACTAGCTGCTTAACAGATGATGAGGCGAAAGATGCTGCGACAGCCTCGAATGTCCCCGCATCCCTAACTTTTTCATTTTTTCTTCTTAGCGGACGAACATTTTGCTCTGCTTCCTCTTCCCTGGCCCTTATTGGCCTGTTTTTCCTTTTCACGGCGGATTTCTTCCTTTCCACTGCCGCAATTACCTTTTCAATGGGTTCGTTATCGGAGTCTGACTCCTCAAGACCACTCACCACAGGAACTGACTCACGTGGCACACTCTTCATCCTCTGGTCGACCAACCCGTCCAACCAGTCATCATCTTCTTCATCGATCGTGTATAGAATATCTCTGAAGACGGTGGACTCGTCATTCCTTTCTACCTCTTGAGCTTCAGATAGGTCCTTGGAGCGTGGCAAAGATGGGGCTGATGCCGCCTCCAACTCAGGACTGTTGGGGCGGAAAATGGCAAGGGGTTCAGGTATGGTGGAGGTAGTGGACAGATTCTGACTACCATGTGATAAGCACTTGAAAAGTGCTTTCTATTCTCTCAAATTAAGGGAGTTTATATTAGATTTCACTTGTTTGCTAGTGGTTTTTAGGTTAAAATGAGGAAAATTAGAAGAAAAGGTCAAAAGATTAAAACCGAGCAAGAATACGCGAAAAAGAGAAGAAAATCACAAAGTTGCCATAATTGGGATAGCGCTGCAGCGCTAAAACCCGAGAGGGTCTGCGCAAAAATATGTCGCATCGCCATGGCGCCGTCTTCCAAAATTCAATAGCACCGCGGCCCCAGGTTACCTTAAATGAGAAAAGTTATTTTTGGAAAGATTTTTTGGGCAGAATACTCAATAAATTTGGGGGTTTCCAGCAGCCCTAAGAACAATCTAGAGCACAAAATTACAAACTTAAAGAGCCACAAGAAGGAGAGAATTAAGTGGGAGGTTATAGAAGAGTTCAAAGAGTGAGTCAGTTGCAAGGGAGAGCAAAAGAGTTCGAGATAGTCGTGGTGCCGTTCGAATTCCGACGTGAGAGCCAAGGAGATCGTGATGGTGCTACCTCAATCAAGAGCCTCTTTTCAGTAGAGTTTCCCTTTCTTTACACTCTTTCTTTGTTTATTTTGTTTAAATATGTTGCTTCAAGCTATGAATGCCTAAACTCTTTAGTTTTAGGGTCTTGATGATTTGTTTATGAATTCATGTTGATCTTGTAGACTTTCATGGTTTTGTTGGAATGATTATGCTTTTCATTGTTATTGTGTTTAATTCTTATGAATTGGCCATCTTCACATGTTAGGTTAGATGTATAATTGAGAGATTGTATGTTTAACTTGATCTATAACAATGAATTGTTGTTAATCTATCACGAGAGTAGTTAGGTTGACAGTAAAAGTTGCTAAAGACTGTTCTTAATGCCATGTAATTTGTATTGATTTTAAGAAATTAGTAATCAATTGAATTGCATGAGAAAGAGTTGTTTTTTAGAAAAAAATAACTTGGAATTAAGTTTCTAGACTTAGGCATATGAATGACAATAAAATCTATGAAATCTATAATATTGCATGATGAAATAAACAAGGATTCATTACCCTAGAACTCTCTTTGACTCTTGTGTTTCTCACTTTATTACTTTCCTTATTTGGTTTATGTTTTCCTTAGCTCACAAATTTAATTCCAACCCTCAAATAAAATTGATTTAACTCTAGAATAGCTAATTAACTTAAACCTTCACAAGTGGATCTTCAGTGGAACGATATTCGGACTGCACCGTCTTATATTATAACTTGACCCGTACACTTGCGGTTAACAATAAAAGAGAGAAAAGTGAGTGAGAATCGGGAAGTTTTCAAATACGTTGGAAATCGCAGTGGTAGTCGGAGATTTTAGAGAGAATGAAAGTGTAAACTCGAAAAAGGGCTGAAGAGGGGTTTATAAAGGGCTTTAGCTGGGGGTGTTGGTTATCGACTCGATGCGTGACATCATAGCCACATTAAATGGTCTGACACCAGTCGGCGTCAGCCGGTGAACGCGCAGTTAGCTGTTCGAATTCTTGATCTGATCACGATCTTTTCAAATCTCGTGATCTGACTAAATCGCTTTAGATTCCCCCCCCCCCCCCCCCCCAGGCGTCGAGTTAATCGTGTCGCATTGTTTTAATGTCAACACCTTGTGACTATCCGAGTTTTATTGAAAGAGTTCAATTTCACTAATCACAGAGTGACATAGATAGCATCCAAACAAAAACTTTTTAAAGTAGATAATAAATTAAAAAAATAAAATAAAATACAGAAAAGAAAGGAACAAATGAAATGATGCGGAAAAAATTAAAAAAAAAAGTAGAAAGACATAAAAGCAAATAAAGTACAAAAGTTAAGAAGCGTTCCTGGGATATATGTGCTTGTTGTCAATGCAGGACACGTCATCTTATCCTCATTCTATCTTTTCCAGGTCAACAACTACTTTGTCTCGTTCACTCTCCATAATACGGTTTCACACATTGACCATTGAGTTTGAATGCATTGGTGCCATCTTCATTCATCAACTCTACGGCACGATGAGGAAAGATTTCCTTGATCACAAAAGCACTAGAACATCTTGTTCATAGTTTACCTGTGGCGCTAATTAGGGCTCTCGGCATTCCAAATCTCGTGAAAATATTCTTCTAACAAAAATTTGAGACTGTCGTCGCATCGTTCAACTTGTAACTTAGCTTAACATTGTGTTTGCGCTAACGCATTGTTCATTAC
Organism: Citrullus colocynthis; assembly: GCA_031780015.1. NCBI lineage: Eukaryota > Viridiplantae > Streptophyta > Magnoliopsida > Cucurbitales > Cucurbitaceae > Citrullus > Citrullus colocynthis. Next base: position 234,329 of record QLSR01000032.1, read on the forward strand.
TTCGTCTCGTCCGACGTTAGCCCAATTGTTGGTGGCTCTCAAAGGCTGATTGGCGTTGTTTGATTGATTTTCCGTTTTCTTCTCTTGGCAAAATTGTCTCCACCTTTGATGAGTCTTGTTTCTTTTCCGAAAAGTTCTCTCGATCTCAGGGTCATAAACTATCAGATACATCTTCGGCAAAATGCTCTGTACGGCCGAAGATAGAGATTTTTTTGCATAAATCAAAAAATAATCTCAAAACCTAAATTATTAATTGAAATCCCTGGCAATAGGGCCAAAAACTTGTTGCCTCATTGTTTGTTGCACACAAAGTGGATTAGATGTTATAATCAGTAAAAAGTTTGTGTCGAGAATTACTCAAGTATGATCATTAATTAGCAAGTTTTCCTATAAAAGCCCAAGTGTAAGCTTCTATAGATTTCTTGGTGAGTCCAGGGTCAAACGCAGAGATTTGTAATGAATTAGGCGTTGAGACTAGATACAAGAACTATCCGGTGACTATACATGTATTATGTTCAAGAGTTTTATGTACCTAAAACTATACATAAAGAATAAATAAAATTTCCTACAATTAACAATGTGAGGTGAAGCGGAGAATGTTAGTCAAATGTCATTTAGAGTCAGATAGCATGCGTTGAGAATGACAGTGGAACCATGCGATAGTAATAGAGTTAACGCAGGAGCTAGTTGTTACTTAAGCATATCTAAGTATATTTACATACCTACAAACTTTGGGTTTGAGAATCCATCTCTCGATGTTTCGACGCCACATTAATCTTATCTCTAAGACGCATGGTAAGTTTGCGTTGGCAAAAGATAAACTACATCTCTGAACCTCCTCTAATCTTGATAAATGCTAAAGATTAGCCATCTACTCTCTCAAGCTAGACAATAGTGCTTGTTAAATTTGTTTTTCAAACAAAGCTATGCAAGCTAATGACATGCATTAATCAAGATGTAACATACTTAATACTGCTTAAGAAAAACTAGTTTCTAACATCTAACTCATTCAACATACAAGCAACATGGTGTAAAGTATTTAATATGGAAATGAATGGAAGATAATCGTCAATCAAACTTATATTAAGAAAATAAACTATTCTCTCGAATGTCATTAACAAAGCATAAGTAAGAAGGAGGGAAATGAAGATAGAATAGAAATGGAAGACGTCAAGCCGCCACTGGCAATGTCTTGCTCATGGAGGCTTGAGATGGTTGCTATCTGATACATAAATGACATACGATGAAGGTTCTCACTCACCGGGAGATGGCTCTGAAAATTCTCAAAATCCTTCTCATAGAAGAGCTTGAAATGGAGGTTGGTTATGGTGTGGGAGAATTTGTGCAGAGCTTTGGTCTTTTAAACTCCCTTTTCTCCTCCCTTTTGAATAGAGAAGCTTTGGGCTATTTATAGGCGTCGAAAAAGTGAACTCATGATGACCTGATACCTTTGCATTAAATTCCATGCCCTGCTGCACAGACTTTTCACATCGTTAGCCCATTGGTTCTACCATGATCTGATAATGTGTAATCCTTTTGCATACTGACACGACAGCTATTGCCCAGGTGTCTGTATCTGCTTTTTCTTCTAAACGCATGGTCTTGATGCATAGGTTTTCACTTCTTTTTCTCGCAGCAGCTTCCTCTCTGGTACTTGGGTTATTTGTGCTTCTTTTCTACTTAATCTTGCGTTAAGAATAGAAAAGCTCATATTTTTTCAGGTATATTCTTTTGTAAATGGTGCCAACGCATGATAATACATATTACACAATTCAACTACCAAAATCATGCGTTTAGCCCTAAAGTTACTCTAATTAATTCAAATAGTGACTATAATAATTTGTATTTCTACAAGTTATCAGCTTCCAACTTTTGACGAAGTCTATTGACGGTATTGCACAATAGCCTATTGTGAATGATGACTCGGCAAGGCGTCGCTGTAGAGAATTGTATGCCGTGCTAGAATCAATCCCTGAACTGTCAATGCAAGATGGCTTAGCTGTTGCACGGTCATTCCTTGAGAGCTAATGCTGTTAAGCCACTTCGTCGACTTCTCACCGCAGTGGAAGTATGTTTATTGCATGCAAGTCCTCGGACGATCGCAGAATGAAACACCATGACTCTGCTTAGTTGAACCCTGAATTTGGTTGATGTCTCCTTTCTTCAGTTTGAATGCAAATTATCTTCTTAGTATGAACCTTATCTTTCCCTCCATACGTTTGTATGGATTGTTTGCTTTTATTTAATGTCTGTACTTGAACTACCAAGTGAAGCTATTGTTTATGTAATCTGAATTTCATATGCTAGACTTTTCATTTTTCCAAAGTTATTTGAATCTAAATTCTAAGGTTGATGAATTTTATATAGTATAAACGGGCTAAAATTGATAATATATGGTGTTGAAAATAGATTTAAAAAAAACAGTCAAAATAATAATAATAAAAAAAAAAAAGTTAAGATCAGCCCAAACCAAACCCTACAATCCAAACACTGTAATCAGAAATACAACCAACTCAACCCTATACTCCAAACACCGTAATTAGATTCCTAGTAATCCTTATTCCAGACAACAAAATCGATCGTAATCAAATTCCCAGTAATTCTGATTAAAATCCAGCTCCTAAACGCCCCCTCAAAGTGTTTCTTAAAACAGTTTTTATCAAAAGAGTTCAAATAAAAAGTTTTTTTCTGGAAGACATTTTTTTTCTCTAGTTAATCCAAACAGGTCTTTAATATAGACCTAGGACATGAGCCCCCTCAACTTATTTAATTACATATAATATTAATGGAGATGTCCACAACATCCATTGGTTACAAATTCATCTATTAGTCATCATGACTTTCTTGTCACCTCTTTATGTTTGGTTCATTGTAACCACTATTCTCACAACTCTATAAATAGATGTTGTAGAGATCATTTGAAAACACACCACAATTGAGATAATACATATGCTCTCTACTTTCTTCTCTCCATCTCTTTCTTATGCTTGTTTTTCTTTTTTCTCCATTTTATAACACTTTATCAGCACGAGTCTCTTCTATTTTTATTTGCAAAAGGTAGGAAAATTTTATTTCTTTTTCTTTTTTTATTTGAGGTGTGAACGTTCCATATATACAGTGTATATGTATCAAATACCCCATATATACACTATGTATAGTTTAAATGTTGATAACATATTCTATTATGCATATTGCCTTGTTGTTATTTACATATTATACTTACAAAGTTATTGTTTGTTTATTAGAATTTTATAATTGAATTTATCTTATTTTTTATGATTATTTGATTAATAAGTTTTGATAAGTTTATAACTTGCTAGAATAGTGAATTGAATGCAATCAGAAGAAATTTTAAAGAAACCACCTTTTTTTATGAAAAGACTTGGATTTGATTAAAATGAAACCAAACCCTAAAAACTCACTTCCAAAAATTTCAAGAACACTTGAGAGAAATTCAAACTAACCTCGAAAAATCCAAGTAGGCCCGATTGGAAATCATATAATACTCCTTTGATTTTTTTAGAGGGTAAAAGAGAAGGAGAAATCACATGAATGGAAAGAAAGAAATTTCAAATAGTTTGCCGCTTTTTTCTCTAACTATTCCTTGCCCTTTTCCTTTTCTCTAATAGATCTATACGTAATTGATTAGAAATTAAACCAAACCCTAAAAAACTTACTTCCAAAAATTTCAAGAACACGGTAAAGTATCGAGAAAAATTCAAACTAACCTCGACAAATCCAAGGGTGGATTGTAAATCGTACAACTTCTTTTTAGATTTTTCAACAATGTTGCACAATAAAGTAGAAGGAAGGAGATGCATAGACAAAAATGCGAAGATAAGAAATCTGAATCGCCACTTTTTTCTCTAACTATTCCCTATCCTTTTCCTTTTCTCTAATACATCTATACGTGGCTTTTATTTTTTACGAGTAGTGTTGCATTAATTAGATGTGCTCGTTTAATTTCTAACAATGCGTCGAGAATCACTCATGTATATTCATTTATCAGCAAGTTTTCCTATAAAGACCCAAGTGTAAGTTTTTACAGGTTTCCTAGTGAGTCTAGGGTCGAACACATGAATTTGTAATAACTAGGCGTTGAGAAAGCATTTCTTGATCTATGCGTTGTCTGTACAAGTTTACAAATATGTTCATGAAGGAATTTACTAAATCTAATTCTATACATAATGAATTAATGAAATTTCCTACGATTTAATGTGGTGAGGTGGTCATGGAGAAGGGTAGTCATATACAACTCATGTTCGGATGACATACGTTGAGTGTGAAGATGGAACCATGAAATAAAGAGAGTTAAATGAAGCTGCTAGTTTTCTCTTAAGTACATCTAGGTATGTTTTCATGCATACAAACTTTGGAGTTAAGATCCCATCTCTTGATGTTTCGACGCCACATTGATCTTACCTCTAAGATGCACGACAATTAAATTCTATGTTTGATGATAGAGGTGGGATTCAGGTTGACCATATATGCTTGTAAAACGTCATACCATATCATTCCATTTCACACTTACATCTATTTGGTTAGAAGAGAAAGAGCGAAGATCCACTTGAATCTCTTCTCTCCATAGTTGACACAAGCCCGCTCTTGACCTCACACTATCAACACAAATATAGCCCGAATAATTCAAATCACATTTCAGTTTATTTAGCACAATTGCGTTACACTTTGTTTCTGATAAAAAATAAAGATAGGGTTTAAGACGCTTAATTTCGTCAAAAAGAAATTCCCAAAATGTCATGGACTCCCCAATCCACGAACATTACAACACAAGATCTTCGTATGTCCTGGCGGGATTGGCTAGTTGTCTCTACCAAATCAAAAGCTTTTTTAACTGTCATACACTCCTCCATTATTTGTTTTTTGTCTGACACTTAATGTGATAAATTTAGACAAATTACATTTTTGGTCCCTCAAATTAATATATATGACATGAGAGGATTGTTTTGAATGACTTTATTTCTACACCTCTTTTTTTGGCATGTGTGAACAGTTGTACTAATGTGGTATGAACCGATATCTAGAAATGTTATGTGATGGATTAAATGCGTATGACAACATTTGGTCCATGGAAAAGAATTTTGGATGAACCGACTTCAAATTTGAAAATTAATTGATTGGCAGGTATTTTAGCCCATTAAAGATATGTTGTTTGTTTTTGATATTTTTAGGAATGAAAAGTTAAGATCGAGTATTAAAAAAATGCGGTGGAGAGAGCCGTGTTGTTCTCCGCTCCCATCATTAAGCATCTTTGTTCACTTTGTCCTCCAAAATCCCCGCGAATTCCCGTTCGGCAATTTATGGGTTCCCCCCAATTCTTCCATGGTTCCTAGAAATGTCAGGTTATCTTCCACAGGAAGTCTTATTTAACATCTTTCTTGATCTTCCTCCTAAAACCCTTGTCCTCTGCTCATGCGTCTCAAAATCATGGCGCTCTGTCATCGCCAGTCCAACTTTCTTCACCGCCCACCTCAACCAGTCTTTAACTTGCAACAGGAAACTCCTCATTCTCAGGCGCTATTATGGTAACAGAAGCAAGCAAGAAGTCCGGTATTCACTTCATTTCGACACAGAGACATTGGATCTATACCAGGAATTGAAATTCCCCTTCGTCAATCGGAATGGGGATTTTAAGATCGTGGGTTTTTGCAATGGATTGGTTTGCTTCTTAGGTCTCGATCTTCTTTTGTGGAATCCATCAATTCAAAGAGCTGTAGTTGTTCCTAGGACTAGCGATATTCTCACCATCTATGGTGTTCCAGATTACTATGCACTTGGATTCGGCTTCGATTCTCGTGCCAACGACTACAAGGTGGTTAGATTGTTATATTTCGAAGATAAGACTCCTTTTATTTATAAAAGATCTCCTAAAGTCGAGGTATATGAGGTTACGAAAGGTTCATGGAGAGGAATTGAGAACAAAGCTCCTCGCTGTGAAATAATCAAATCTGGATGGACACAAGCTTTTGTCGATGGAGTTGTCCATTGGATTGCTTACAGGGAAATTGGCAGGGGATATAGGTGTTTCATTTTGAGATTTGATATAGTTGAGGAGTGCTTCAATACAATAGCTTTGCCAGAGTGCTTGGTTAATAGCTCACCATATGACTTGAAAGTTGCTGTGCTTGGAGGAGCACTTTCCATCATGCTGTGTGGCTGGTATTGTTTTGAAACATATATGTCTTCTGTTTGGGTGCTGCAAAAATATGACATCCCTGAGTCCTGGACTAAATTAATCAGCTTTGATCGATCTCAGGAGTTGGGAATGGTGTTAGGACTTAGGGAAAATGGAGAGATGCTTATGGAATCTAAAAGGGGGGAAGTAGTTTTGTACAAGCCAGAAATCCAGATTATGAAAGGTCTTGGAATTTATGGCACTGAAGGTACTTTCTATTTAAATACGTATGTTGAGAGCTTGGCCTTACTGAATGAAGGGAAAGGAATCTCGGAGAAAGTGGCTGAAGTTTATGATTAAGTCCTAAGGTTGCTGCTGCAAGCTGATTGAATGATAATGATTCATTTATCATTTCTTAAAGAAGATTGGATCTCACCCTTTTGGCATGTGTTAATAGGTTCAGTATATTGTGAACTTGCCTCCGGTTTAATTTGTAATATGTTGATGATTCTTTGTTGTGGTCATTGTTTTTGGATAAAATGACATGAAAATTAAATGAATGGTCTGAATCTCTGAGGGAATAATAAAATTGAGTGACTTCACTGTTTCCATCAACATATTACAAATTATAGTAGGGATTTAGGAAGTGAAAGAATAGATAAACTTAAAACAACAAGTATATTTGATCATTGAGATGGATAGTGTATTCTGAGTTTGGTTATATTTAAATCAATGTAATGTTAGAAGGCTTCTTGACATGCTTTTAAATGAACTTGGCACTCTTGTCTCTCTCTCTCTCTCTCTCTCTCTCTCTCTTTGTTTTTTTTTTTTTTTTTGCCCCTCTGGCTGTCCACCTTGATCTTTTATAGCAATAAAAATTTCTCTCGATTCTAAGTGGTGACATTTTTTTAGATTCTTGAAACTTCCTTATGTAGCATGTGCATTTGATACTTCGAACTTTGCTATGCATTATTGTAAAGACCGCAGTAGTACTTCTTAATATTATGTAAGTACAATTGCCTTAAGTCGACATGCTGATAATTATTATTTCGATGCTGAGATTTGATACTTAATAATTTTTTTTGCCTAAACTTCCCAATGGTTAGGCTTAAGGCATATTACTTGAGTTGATCTTGTGATGAATTGAACTGCTTTTACATTTGTTTAACCTTTGAGAACTTAAGAAACTTCTTATCGTATAATATTTTGAGTGAGCGAGTGGGAAAAAAATGTGATCACACAATATACGACCTTTGGTTGGCTATAGTTGAAGAAGCCAGCTAGAAATGGAGATGCTATTGAGGTCATGAGCTTAAATCATGAGTGTCTCCCACCTAAAATATTAAATAAATATTGTGAGCTTTTCAAGGACAAAAGTTATAGGTAAGATAGTTGTTACATTTAGATTAATCGAGGTGTTTCTAAGCTTGTTGAAAAAGGTACACGTACAAGAGAAGGAAACATGAATTTTTTTCTCTGACTGAACTTTACAAGTTCTGAATATACTGAACTTTACATTTACTCTTCAATATATTCAGAACTTGTTGTTAAGGAAGTATCCTAACAGCCTCTAATCATGAATACCAAGGGTTGGAGCGGGGTAATAAGGGAAAGGTTCCACTGACAAGTAGTTAGTGGGACATGGGAAGGTTGTTATGTACACATATGAGGGTAGAAGTAGTAGTATATAGTTCGTTTATCTGTTAGGGAGGGAGGGAGGGGGAGGGGGTTACATTTTGTATAGTGGCAATAGAACGGTAGTTCTTGTGGAGAGATTACAAGCCCTCTTGAAGTGGCTAGGTTGTTTGTGATTCTTGCAAATATTATCGTTGTTCTAGTTAATACTAATCAAAAGTATGGTAGAATCCTTACAAATGCTATCATAGTGATTGACGACGTGGGGAAGCTCGAAAGATGACGCAGAAGGCGATTGAAGAGAGGTTGGAGATGATGAAAACAGAATTAGGAAGAGTGCAAACTGATTTTTGCAACATCTTCCAAAACTAGAAAAATTCATGGAGCAAATGACAGCGAGATTAAGGAAATGCAAGAAGCTTTGAACTCGTTGGTGATAGAGTTATCAGAGGGTAGGGCAAAGATTGCAGCATCTTCACGGTCACAGGGATTTCTATTGGAAAAAGGAAACTTGGGGAGGAAATAGGAGATGGAGCCACTTGAGGAAGGGGATGAAGGAGAATCCACTCAGAAGAAGGTAGAGGAGGGCCAGAAGGATCAAGGTAAGTGTTAGGTGGGGACGCCGATTTTCATTGGAGATGTCCCTGATGGATATATGTTCCAAGTTATTTTCAACTTAATAGGCTGTCAGAAACAAAGTAACTTATGGTAGTTGTGGTCGGTTTTGAGGAACAAGAATTGCACTAGTAAGATGGGTGGACAATCGAAGGAATGCATTATTTGTGATTGACTTTTAGCCAAGGAATAACATGGAACTGTGGCTAATGCCAGAGCTTTGAGGAGATGTCGGTGCCATTGCCATATTTCACAGGTGAGGTGGTGTTGAATACATTCACCAATGGGCTTGACCTAATGATTATATCATAGGTTTTCTATTTGGAGCTCGATTGGCAGGAAAATACCATGAGAGCGGTCAGTTGGTGGAAGGTCGAATGGAAGTAGTCAAATTGGCCCAAGACCCAATGATAGCCAAGAATATGAAAGCGACACAATCCACGGCAGCCAAGGCAATGATCAAAACTCTGATCTCATGTCATTCCATTCAATGATGTTGCCTGAGAAGATTCCTTTTAATTGTAGAGAAGAAACTAACGAATATAGATTGGCGAGCTCGACGGGACGAGGGTCTAATGACTCCAAGTACAATTAAGTTGAAGAAAATGAGCAATGAATAAGTTGTAGTGGTGGTAGAATGTGGAGCCACTTGCAGTTTTATTTCACAAAGGTTAATCGAAAATCTCAATTTGGCATTCTCAAAAAACTAGAAGTTATAGCGTAGTGAAGGACTCCAGTAAAGCCATCAAAGGAAAAAGGGTTTTTAGGGCCATTGTAGTTAGCCTGCCAAAAATGATTCATTCGACATTTTCTTACCTGTGGAACTGGGCAATTTGGATTTGGATTGGGAATGCAATGGTTGCATAAATAGAGGGTAGTCATCGTGGACTGGAAGAATCTAAGTACGGATTCAACACTTGCTCAAATGAAAATTTCTTTGAAAATATTGACCATCTCCGAACCATGGGGACACAAGGAGAGGAAAACAGGGTGGAAAATGCATTACTTACGGAAGCAAGAACCCACAATTGGAACAGTTGTTGAGTGATTTATGAAGATTGGTTAAACATGCAGACAGGTGGACCATCGAATCCAGTTACGAGAGGGAAGCAACCTTGGACCAGATTGATACCCTCACGCACACAAGGCAGAAAAGAGAGCGACTGTTTACGAAACCACATGGATCATTTGACGTAATGTTAGTTGTTTCTCAAGCCTTATGATTCTTGTGAAGAAGAAAGATGAGAGCTAGTGGTTTTGTCTTGATTATAGAGTGTTGAATCGTGCCACCATCCCGAATAAGTTTCCCATACCACAACCGGTATAGAAGAGTTGTTGAATGAGTTACACGGTGCCCTAGTGTTCTCCAAGCTGGATTTGAAGTCAAGGTATCATCAAAACTGGGTTCATGCGGATGACATTCCAAAGAAAACGCCAACAATGGCCAATAAAACAGGTCGTGGGTATCGAAACATGTGTAGATAACACCTCCTTTGGTTGATGAAGATTTTGAATGGATCGTGGAACCTCAAGATGTGATTGTTATGCGCTGGACAGTGTAAGCTGAGTGGGATTGTTTAATTCGGTGGAAGAACCAACGAATTTGCAGCCATGTGGTAATTGTTTGAGATGACCAAGAAGAAGCAGTTTCATCGGTTCCGCCTTGAGGACAAGGTTTTCTCTTCATGGGAATGTTGTTCAGCCTAATCATGAATACCTATGCTAGGAAGTGTAATAAGGGAAAAAGGCCCATAGACAAGTAGTTAGTAGGACGTGGGAAGATTGTTATGTAGCCCGTTGTATGTTAGGGAGGGGTACGTTTTTGTATTTTGGCAATAAAGCAGTAGCCTTTTTTTCCCGCCCTTTCTGTTTCCTTTTAATAAGAAACAACATTTCCCTGAATTTATGAAAAAAAATGAAATACCCAGGATACAAACTCCCATGGGAAAGAAAAGAACAGAGCACCCAGCCAAACCAAAAATATGAAGCCAAAAATTGAAACAAGAGCAATGCAGGTTCTCCAAGAACGAAAGAACCTAACCAAACAAAGACCCCAAAAGATGTAAGAAAAGACAATTCCACAAGGATAGCCACAGCCACAAGGAGCAACCAAAGCCAACCAACAGTGCCAAAAGAACCGCCGGGTCAAAAGCTACAGACTGAAGAGCCAATAACCAAAAGCAGGAAGACCACCTTTCAAAAGAAAACTACAACTTGTAAATATGAAGTAGCAGTAGGAAAACAGCAAGTAGCCAGTAGAAACTTTAAAAAAAAATAAGAACTGTCTTTTAGGTTTAGTCTCATAGTAATAAATCTCGGATTTCGCACCAAATTGAAATAGATCTTCCTTACTGAAAAGAGAATGAAAGGATGACAAACTAGGCTTTAGGAGACCCAAAGAATCTCTTCTTGACCCCATGATAGCTTAAGAAAAGAGATCGATTGAGCCAGGGGGCTCCAACAGGAGGAGGAAAAAAAAAAAAAAAAAACCAGTTCTTGTGTGCAGAGATTATCAGCCCTCTCAAATTATCTGAGTTGCTTTGTGATTCTCGCAAGTGTAATCGTTCTATTTAATACTAATCCAAAGTAGGGTAGAATCCTTATAATTTGATTCTGTTAGGAAAGCTTGGATTATGGAAGAAAATCAAAGGATAACAAGGTACGCCAAGTTGTTCAATAGTTACCAATTTGTGCATCCGCTGTAAAGCATGTATCAACAAGATTATTCTGTATTTCTGAATGTTCTTTAATTACTTAATACGTGAAAATTGAAATAGTTATTACAAAAAGTTTCTTAATTTGGATTAAAATCTGTGTCATATTCCAGTTCGATGTTTCGTACGTAACAGTACATTCAGTGAGCAGCCCGGTTTTCATCTAAAAACTGGAGTTATTTATCTGCCTTAACACTGAAACCCTATAAAATTGAAGAACAACTAAAAGTAATAATTTAAATCCTGATTGATAACGATTTCACGTGAATTCCTAAAAGTTGTAAATGACATAGATTTGACCTGGTTCGTAAAAATATTAGTAGAAATTAAATAACAAAACATAGAAACTTATGAACGGGAGTAGTGTTTAGAAACTTACATTTCAAAAACCTAAGAGTTGTAAATGACATAGATTTGACTTGGTTCATAAAAATATTAGTAGAAATTAGATAACAAAACACAGAAACTTATGAACGGGAGTAGTGTTTAGAAACTTACATTTCAAAAACCAAAAGTTATTTATTTATTTATTTATTTATGTAAATGGGTCTGGTGGGTTCTGCAGGGTTAAAGTAGACTAGAAGACATGAATAAAGCAACAGGAATCATTTTACTTGAATTTGCATTTAGAGATACATTATAGAGGAAGAAAGCATAAAACATAATTTTATGCCGAATCTGGAATTTGTGTGGAAAAATCAGTTGTTGAGGTTGTGTGGTCTATCTTAATTCAGATTATTTATGGATAGTTCCATCAAGGAAATCTTGGAGACTAAGATTGAATACAGTAGGCTTTTGTGATCAAAAGTTTCTATTACTGTGAAAATGAACTCACAAGACCTTGTTTCCAAGAGCACTTGCTAGAAATAGTGCATAATATCTTTTCATTTATATGAATAGGTCATTTTTAAGAAACTTGTTTATCATACTTTCTTGGGGTGATTGGTAAAGGCATGTTTGGTAGAAAATCTGAAACCAGAACTTTGAAAACAAGAGATCAAATGAAAATAGGATTGTATTTCATGTTTTCAAATATGTGTTTGATCGAAAAATTTAGAAATTATACTTTAATTTAAATAATTGCAAACTAGTTGTAGTTACTCATTAGATATTAGTTGACAATAAATTACTATTAATTTAGGGTTTTTCAAATATAGCAAAATTAGCCTAACTATTTACGAATATAGAAATACTTCATTGTCTATTAATGATAGACCACGATAGAGAGTAATAGAAGTCTATCAATTTTTATCGCTAATAAACAACGAAATTTTTTTTATATTTGTAATAGTTTGATACTTTTTTATTTATAATAATTTTTCATTAATTTATTCATGAACATGATTTTATGGTAAAAAGTTTGTATAGTTATTATTTTGTAATATAACATAATTTATGGGATAAATTGAAATTTTTGTCCCTATGCGTGGAAAGAAGTTAAAAGTTAGGTTTTAGGGTTTAGAATTTAACTCATATGGTTTGATAAAAGTTTCACAAATAACTATTATGACAGAGATTATTTAAGAGGATTTAACAAACTATAAAGACAATATATGAAGTTGTATCAAACTATAGGAACTAAATTCTAAGTTTTATAACCATATAAAGTAACATGTAACTTTATCTAAATCATAGGGACCAAATTTGGCAGCAATTATTAAGGAATCTTTCACTATAAATAGCAGTGGGTTCCGACCCTCAATGGTATCAGAGCCTTAGAGCTCAACTTACTTTTCTACTTCTCTCTCTTCTCTCTATGGAGTAAACTCCCTCTTGAATCCGGAGGAGGAAGGATGGTGTTCTAAGATCTCTTTCTGGTAATTATTCTCTCTTATGATTTCTGATTTAGTTTAACGAATAATAAGATTGGGTATCTCTCCTCTACTTAGTCTATCTAAGTGATTTGAGACATGAAAATCAAACGAATAAGTTCTGGAAATCTTGATAAAGGAGTGGTGAACCTTCAAGATATGAACAAATCATAAAAATATACAAGTATAGAGTTGATCGATTGATCAAAAATCTTATTATTATTTAAGCATAAATCCATCTTCATAAAAGAAAATAATACCACAAAGAATTGAAGATCATCATCAATAATCCGATGGATTCTCTTTCTTCCCCCATGTTCTCGAAAATGCTTTCCAAATTCTCTCCGCACTCTCCCACAGTTATAGATACTACCTCTTCTTCTTCTCTCTCTCTATCTTCAAAAAATTTAAGATCAAGAGAAGATCTTTCAATGGCTCTTGCCCAACATAATACAGCCGAAGCCCACTTGGCTCAGGTTGAAAATAGACTAAAAAATTGGTCTATTCCAAAATTGGATGTCAATCAAGTATACAAAATCAATACCTTCAATTTTTCTCAGCAAGACGTCATCGTCATAACTGAAGAAAACGTTGCAATGAAAGACGAATTCACTACAATCAAGCTCTTGCCTGAAGAGACTCTCTTCAGAGTTAAAGAAAAATTCAAATACCTCCATATAGGATGCGTGCAAGTTGCCTTAAAACCTCTCTTTAGAGAAGGATTAGACGTTCCAGTCTACCTCGCTCTAAGAGACAAGAGGCATCTCAGATTTACTCCCTCTCTATTAGGGATTGTTCAATCAAATCTGGAGCAAGGACCGGTATATTTCAATTGTAGACCCAGCCTCACGGTCTCTCTTCAAGATAAAAACATCATGGACACTATAAGTCTTGATGTTCACTCTCAAGGGCTCGAACTGAAAGATGGTTCTCTCCCTTTTGCAGTATCATATCGCATCTACTTCAAGTTGATGCATACAAATCTCTCTCCAAAAGCATTGGGTGTCTCGCCCAAGGGGTATACTATGCTTATGGAAGTCAATGTTGAAAAATCATCCATGACCATTCCAAGGAGTTTAAATTGGGATGAGTTAACAAAAAATCCAGTATGGAAATTACAAGGAGAAACAGCTCCTATCCAAAGAAGTAGCACAGAAGCTTCGATTACCGAATTTCCAGACGGAAATGTCGAAGTCCAATTCAATACAGGAATCTCTTATCCAAGGATAAGTGAAATCATGAGTAGCCGTCCAAGTACGTCTTCAATCAAATCAGAAACTTCTTATGGGAATACCCTACGAAGATCTGAATCAATCAGGGCATCTGTGAATTTCTCACAACGGATTCCTGATGTTCAATATGAAAAGGAAGATGGATCCCTCTCTCCTACACAGTCCGATATGGAAAGGAGATCGGAACCAGTCTACAATCAAATTAATGTAATCTCTGACAACAAAGAGCGATTCAAAGAACACTACAGTACATATATTGATATGTGGATCAAGGCACCTGCAGAAAAAAGGAAGCCATTCCTTACCATGCCTCAATTCGTTGAAGGAATGCTCAAAACCGAAAAGAGAAACAATGAAGCTCTTGTCAAAAAACTTTAAGCAGATGGCCATGTAGCCATGATCAAAGGATCAACTGTCTGGGTTACAGCCAGAGGAGAAAAAATAACTTCTAATTATCCTCCAGAGGAAGAAGCTTATTTTTCTCATCCTGTAATTCCCACAGTCAAGATGGTCTCGTCTCCTTACAAAACCATCGACGAAGACAAAGTTCAAAAGGTTGGAGTTCGTGAAATAAAGAATATCCAACATCAACTCAATTTTACAAATAAGGTTCTTTCTACAGTCTCCAAGGCAGTAGAACGAATTGAGAATCCGGGAATTCCTTTGAGGAACAAACATCCCGAGATTCCTCGAGTTAATCCAAATCAGCCTATATTACAGCCTAACAGCTTTAATATTGGCAAACTCAAAGAAGATACGTCAGATTATCTTGCTGAAATCAACAAACGACTTGCTGCTCTTTCTCTCAAAGAACAAAAGGCAGTAAAGGATGGACAAGAAGCAAAAGGAGTCAATATGATCAACAAAGATTCCTTGTTGCAAGCTACTACTCCAAGAATACTTCATGTTACTCAAACAGTAGAAGTAAAGAATCATTATCCTCAACCATCTCCTCCTGATTTAGGATGGGATGATCTACATCATGAGAAAAACACTTATGATGGTCAATCTCTCATTACTTGGAATATCGATGGATATTCTGAGGCTCAAATAATGAATACGCTTCAAGAGATGCTGATAGCTGCTACAGCCTACAGCACCAGAAAAACAACTCTTGAGTCAGCTCAGTTTCTCATATTAGGTTTTACATGAAACTTGAGAAGCTGGTGGCACAATTTGTTGACGGAGCAGGATAGACAGCGGATATTGACCGCCACAAAATCCGACGTCAAAACGGAAGGCTCCTCAACAGCAATGCAAGCTAAAGTACCAGATATGGTCAACCAATTAATTTATACGTTGACCAAACACTTCGTAGGAAGTACTTCAGTTCATACAGATATGGCAACAGAAGCTCTTCTTGGGTTGAAATGTCACAAGATGAGCAGGTATAAATGGTATAAAGACACCTTCATGACACGTCTTTATTCCTTAACAACATGTGGAGCGGACATCTGGAAGCAAAAATTTGTCGAAGGATTGCCGTACTACATATCTCAAAAGTTTTACCAGACCATGACAATTGAATCTGGTAATCAAAAAATCAACTGGGAAAATCTCACCTACGGAGATATTTCAGCAACAGTTACATAAAAGATATGTGTTAATCTCTGCACGGAGAATAGACACACAAGAAAGGTGATCAAGGATTCCGACTATCGAAAGGAATTGGGCACCTTCTGCACACAGTATGGTCTGACTCAAGGACCGAAGGAAGAGAAGAGTAAAAAGAAGAAATACTCTTCCAAAAAATTCTTTAGAAAGAAGAAATCTAAGGATCAAGAGCCTCCTCGAAGAAGGAAGCACAATTATAATAAGGGAAAAGGCAAGAAAAGAATCCCTTCAAAGACCAACACGACTTGCTTCAAATGCAATCAGAAAGGTCACTATGCCAATCGTTGTCCCTTAAGGGATAGGATCAATGCCCTTACAATAGACGAAGAGACAAAGAAATCCCTTCTTTATGCTATAAGAACGGATGAAGATACCTCTTCTCAAACTGAGTCTTCTTCAGACGAAGATTACATCAACACTTTAAGAGAGGAAGAATCATCTTCTGAAGAAGAATTCTACTCTCAAAGTGAATCAAGTGATGACGAAGGAGCAACACCTTGCACAGGGCAATGTGCTGGCAAATGTTCTGGATACATTAATGTCATCACTAAGGATCAAGAAATTCTTTTTGATCTCATCGAGCAGATCCCAGATGAGGAAGCAAAAAGAACATGTCTTCTCAAACTAAGGCAAAGCTTAGAAGAGCAGATGCCTCAGAGGACAATTCAAAAACCGATCATGTATTCATACCAGGATATACTGAATCGGATAAAAGGCGAAGCCAAATTGCCTATTCAAGTTGAAGACCTCCATCACGAGGTAAAGATTCTCAAAAGAGAAGTTGCTGATAATAAGCAACGACTCACTTATCTTGAAAGTGCATTTCAAGCATTTCAAGAGTTTCAAAATCCGGAAGCTTCAACAAGTGATTTTGAAAGAAAAATCACAGGAAAAACACTATTGATAGAAGAACCAGAAATTATCAATAGTATCTGCAAAGTCCATAACCAGAAGTGGATGTCAAAAATAGTCTTTAAGATTAAAGACTTCCAACTCGAAGCTCTTGCACTTATTGATTCAGGAGCTGATCAGAATGTCATACAAGAAGAACTTGTCCCTTCTAAATACTTCGAAAAAACGAAGGAATCATTATCTGGAGCCGGAGGACATCCCCTCAACATCCAGTTCAAATTATCCAAGGTGCACATATGCAAAGGAGATGTGTGCTTTGTCAATACGTTCATTCTGGTGAAAAACCTCAACGAAGGAATCATCCTAGGAACTCCGTTCCTCACTCAAATATATCCTTTTCACGTTACCGAGAAGGGTATAGTTTCGAAAAAATTCAATAAAGAAATTACTTTTGAATTCACTAATCCGGTGATTCCTAAGTATATTTCAAATATTGAAGAACAAATTCTTCAATTTATCAACAAAGTCGCCAGAAAGGAAAAACAGATTGAATTCCTTCAAGACGATATCAAAACGTGCAAAGTGGCTGTTGAAATTCAGAAGCCATTGATTCAAGCAAAAAACCAGAACTTCCAAAGACAACTCGAGAAGGAAGTTTGTTCAAATCTCCCAAATGCATTTTGGGATCGGAAGAAGCATATGGTAACATTACCATATGAAGATGAATTCAAAGAGGCCCAAATACCTACCAAGGCTCGACCCATCCAAATGAATAAAGATCTGGTCAAAGTCTGCAAAGACGAAATTTCAGATCTTCTCAAAAGAGGCTTAATAAGCCCATCAAAAAGCCCATGGTCCTGTTCGGCCTTTTATGTTAACAACCAGGCTGAAAAGGAAAGAGGCGTTCCCAGGCTTGTTATCAATTACAAGCCCTTAAACAAAGTTCTCAAATGGATTAGGTATCCAATTCCTAATCGTCAAGACCTACTGAAGAGAATTGCTCAGGCAAAAGTCTTCTCAAAGTTCAACATGAAGTCAGGATTTTGGCAAGTCCAAATCCATCCGGCTGATCATTACAAAACAGCCTTCAATGTTCCATTTGGACAATTTCAATGTAACGTCATGCCATTCGGATTAAAAAATGCCCCATCCGAATTTCAGAAAATTATGAATGACATATTCAACCCATATCAAGATTTCACGATCGTCTACATTGATGATGTCTTGGTATTCTCAAATACAGTTGATCAGCATTTTAAACATCTAAGGGTGTCTTTTAATGCTATCAAATCCAACGGTCTTGTGGTTTCTCAACCAAAGATCAAACTATTCCAAACGAAGATTAGATTTCTTGGTTATCAAATTAATCAGGGAATCATCAAGCCAATCCAACAGTCACTGGAATTTGCCGACAAATTCCCAGATGAAATTCAAGATAAAACTCAGCTACAGAGATTTCTTAGTTGTGTCAATTACATTGGAGATTTTATCCGCAATCTCCGCTCAATTTGTCTACCACTGTATGATAGACTAAAAAAGAATCCAAAGCCATGGACGGACGAGCATACTCGGGCAGCCCAATCAATCAAGCAACTGGCCAAAAACATCCCATGCTTATCCATCGTGGATGAACAGGCCAAACTCATTATTGATACAGATGCATCCGAAATCGGTTACGGAGGCATCCTCAAACAGGAACTTAACGGCAAAGTCTCTGTTGTCCGTTATCATTCCGGAGTATGGAATAGTGCACAAAAGAACTATTCCACCGTCAAGAAGGAAGTACTGGCAATAGTACTCTCCGTTCAGAAATTCCAAGGAGATCTTATCAACAAGGAATTTCTTATCCGAACGGATTCAAAGGCCAGCAAATACATCTTTGAAAAAGATGTCAAAAACCTTATCTCCAAGCAAATCTTTGCAAGATGGCAGGCGATCTTATCTTGCTTTGATTTCAAAATCGAGCCTATAAAAGGCAGTGAGAATTCACTTGCTGATTACCTCTCAAGAGAACATCCCTTGAAGACTACTCCCTCAGCCTTGAATTCTCTATCAGATGGAGCCGCCTCCTGGCCGGCAACGGCCACCACCACGAAGCAAAAATAATAGTCCACAGAGACAACCTCAATCAGTAGCTTCCTCTTCAGGAACTACTCCTTCAAGGGGAAAATCCCCATCTCAATCATCTGCACCATCACCTATGAGTGCAGAAAACTACGCCATGGATCTTCAATTTCAACAAGTATCCAGGCGACGTCAAGGTTCTGCCCAAAGAACTTTGACTATTCAAACAGACTCTTCGAGTCTTCCTCCAATACCTTCAAACACACTGTTGCGACCCTCCGGGCCAACAGCTCCAAATAAGCGTGCCGCCTCTCCGGCCGCCTCCTCCTCAAGGTCTGCAATTCTGAGGAATCCTTCCTCGTATTCTCAAATAGTTAGGCCAAAGATATTTCAGCCTCGGCCTCCAATCAATGGTTATTTCACCAAAACCACAATGGTTGATTTAACCATAGAACCAGAGTTCGATGGACCTTCTGTCCAAGAAGTCTGTAGTCAAATTTTTCCTCATGGGTTTAATTTCCTACTTGAGGATTTATCAAAAACCAGGACTTTCTACGAGTACATTTTGGTTGATTCAAAATCAGCTGAAATTACTCATGTTCCGGACAAAAATGATCCCTCCAAGATCATTTATTCAAAGCTGAGAATTCTTCGTGTTCTTACTCCATCCTACTGGAGACAGGGGATGTTTGTAGGAAGAAAATTCTCTCAACCATTCAAACCCCAGTCATACAATTACCGTGACTATACCAAAGCATGGTATATTGTATTCTGGCTTCAAGCATACAACCATTCATGGTTCGTGACATTCTGTAAGCAAGTTTACAAAATGCACTTTCCTAATTTGGTTTCAATCATGGTGGATGTACTTTGGACTCTCTGAAGAAATATTTCCTGTAGAGATTCAACGATCATACCACCTTTTCCAACAGAGCATCTACTCGTCGCCACTCTCAAAGACGTTTAGGTTTGCTTTGTATTTCCAAATTCCCTGGATCTTTTGCTGGAATTTCTAGCTAGGACCTTCGGGAAATTTCAAGGCCCTGAGTAAAACTCCCAGGATCAAATGGTGGGAAAAATTCAACTATTCTCACCTTGAAGTTGGCAAAATCAAAGAATGGTTCAAAGCCAATGTCCATCTTCAAGATATGACCCGTCAAGAGGACGAAGCCTTTCTCCTCACCAAGAACGCAGTCATGTCAACCCTCGCCGGAGCAAGCACTCAACAAGAGTTTAACTCCGTCGTCAACAACGTCGTTGTAAATCTCTCAGACGACAATGACGATATCCCAGAGGAAGCCTCCCCGGCCTCCGTCAAGGATGTCGACGATTTGGATTTCGATCCATATATCAATGACCCGTTTTTGGATACCCAGCCATATTAATCCAAAAAGTGGTATTTCAAATATTATTCAAGTGTATTTTATATTTTGTACATAAATGTAAATTAATTTGTTTAAATTTCCTTGTATTTATTTAGATAAGGTCATTGTATTCCGACCTTATCCCTGCTTTCTCTAGTCTGCTGATTTCAATTTCTTCAAGAAGAACAATTGTAAGAGAAGACTCCATGACAGAGATGATATACTTCTGCAGAGGACTCACCAACCTCAGGCAACGCAGTTGGCGGAAGGAATAACTCTGAATGGGATTATTTCCAGGAGAACTCTTGAGAAATTAATCTTGATTTTTGTAGCAGGGCCTGCGGGCGCTCCGAGGGCAGCAAGGCAGGGAGCCGTAGTAGGTCCCGACTGGGAGCATGTGCGCTACAAAGAAAGAAATTAATCTATCAGGAGTTGTATTCCGTGCCAGGCAGAAGACGATCGGGTGACATCATTATCTTCTCAAGGAAATGTCCAAATTGAAGAAAAGACAAAGCAGCAGACATATCAAATCTATCTTTACCGATTTCTTTTACTTTTATTTAGTGCGTGGGGGTCCTGTCCCACTAAATTTAGATTTTAGTATAATTTTTCAAAGATAAGATAAGATTTTCAGATAAGGTCAAGATAGGGGTCCTGTCCTGTCGGCCATTCTGAAAAGTAATTTGTATCTTTTCAATTATTGTTGGAATCACTGTGAAGACAATAGTGAATGTTAATAATTGCTGTGTAGCAATTATTAAGGAATCTTTCACTATAAATAGTAACCTATGTAGGTTATGGATATCTACACTAAATAGTATATTTATAATATTTATTATATTCATAATACTCCCCCTTAGATATCCATAGTGTATAAAATTAATGCCTCATAAAAACCTTACTAAAATCCTAGCGAAGGAAAAGAGTACATTATTTTATATATTTTAATAACTATCTCATTAAAAACCTTGTTAGGAAAACCTTGTGGGAAAAACCATAGTCAGGAGAAAAAGAGTGCAGTAAGTTTACTCCCCCTCATGAAATCATCACCTGACATCTCATAGTCGTCGCACTCAAATGTTGTGTACTAACTTCTCAAATATTGTTGTGGATAACATCTTCATAATAAGTCTATTAGGTCGTCTTTTAAAAAAAGATTGTTGGATCATGATGCCACTATTTTTTTCAAGGTCATGAAGGTAGAAGTTTATCTGTGATGTTATCTTCATATAATAGCATTCTCGACCAGCCTCATGAATCGTCAAAATTTCAGTAATTATTATAATTTGCTTCATAGACTGCCATAATATAAAAATTCATCTCCATGTACTAATTAAGTAACATGTTTAAAATCTAGCTCTTATGGGTTAGATAAATAACCTGTATCTTCACAACCAACTTGATCATAATTAGATTTATTGGAAAGAAAATAAATCAATATAAACTAATTCTCAAATAAAATATAATATATTTTCAACACTCCAATATCTTCCTTTTGGAGGAATATTGTATCTTTGTAACAAAATTACTAAAAATGCTACAAATAATGAATAAAAAGAAAATATATAAATGCACTTATTTCCCAGAACTATGGTTCTTTATGACCTAAAGTTCTTCATTATTCATATCCTTAGATTGGATTATATATCTTTTTCAGAACCACCATAAGAGTGCTTAATGATGTAACTAGTCCATATAAGATCTTTTATGTATAATTTGGTGCAATCTCATATGCTTTATGCTTTATTTGCAAGCTAAGGAAAAACTTTGTTTCCTAGAACTTATCTCAATTTTTTTCTTCAGAAACTTTATTGCTTTTGAAATCTCTTCACGAGTTTTCATTGTATACTCAGATCATCAACATATATATATAGTAAATCTTAACTATGATTTCTTTATAGTATCTGATAACTTATGGAAATACAAGTTATTATAGTCATTATTTGATTTAATTAGAGTAACTTTGGAGTTAAACGCATGATTTTGGTAGTTGAATGATGAAAATGTATCACCATGCATTGGCACTACTTACAAAAGAAAATGTCTGAAAAACGATGAGCTTTTCTATTCCTAACGCAGGGTTAAGAAGAAATGAAGTGCAAACAACCAAGTACGAAGAGACAAAGCTGTTGCGAGAACAAGTGGAAACCCATGCATCGAGCCTATGCGTTGAGACCATACATCGATGAAGAAACAGACGCATGCTCAAACAGCTGTCATGTCATTATGAAAAAGAGCAACAACCTATCAGATCATGGCAGAACAAATAGGTTGACAAATCTGAAAAGTCTATGCAGCATGGCTGAAATTTAATGCAAAGGTGTCAGGTCATCATGATATCAACCTTTTGACACCTATAAATAGCCCAAAAGCTTCTCCGAGAAAGAGGAGGAGAGAAAGAGAGACTAGTTCAAGAGGCTAAACCTCTGCACTATTTCTCCCTCACCATAACCAGCCTCCATTTCGAGCTCTTCTGAGAGAAGGATTCTGAGCACCTTCAGAGTCGTCTCCCAGTAAGTGAGAACCTTCACCCTATGGAATCTATGTATCAAATAGCAACCATCTCAAGCCTCCATGAAGCAAGACGTTACCAGTGGCGGCTTGACGCCCTTCATTTCTGTTTTATTCCCATTTCTCTCCTTCTTGCTTATATTTTGTTAATGACATTCGAGAGAATGACTTATTTTCTTAATATGAGTTTGATTGACTATTATCTTCCATCTATTTCCGTATTAAACACCTTACACCATGTTTGAATGCTAAATGAGTTTGATGTTAAAAGTTAGTTTTTCTTGAGCAATCTTGAGTATATTACATCTTAATTAATGCATATCTTTAGCTTGCATAACTTTGTCTGATAAACACAAGTAGTAAGCATGACTGTCGAGCTTGAGAGAGTGGATAGTTAATCTTTAACATTTATTAAGACTAGATGAGTTGCAGAGATGTAGTTCATCTTTTGCCAATGAAAACTTACCATGCGTCTTAGAGATAAGATTAATGTGGTGTCGAAACATCGAGAGATGGATTTACAACTGCAGTTTGTAGGTATGTAATTGTATTAGAAGGTTTAGGTAACAACTAGCTCTTGCGTTAACTTTACTCCTATCGCATGGTTCCGTTCATTCTCAACGCATGCTATCTGACACTAAATGACATATGACTAACCATCGCCGCATCCACCTCATTATTAGTAGTAGGAAACTCTTTTCATTCTTTATGTATAGTTTGACACATACAACCAACAAATGCACATATTACATGTATAGATCACCGCATAGCCAGGCATATAATCTCAACGCCTAGTTATTATAAATCCCTGCGTTCGACCCTAGACTCACCAGGAAACCTATAAATACTTATACTTGGGTCTTTATAGGAAAACTTGCTTAATCATGATCACATTTAGAGTAATTTTCAACGAATCGTTACTCATCCTTGTACGGAAATGTTAAAATCTATTTCTGTGCAACAAGCTAAGAAACTCATTTCAATTTAATTAAGAAATTCATCTCGAATAGTATCATATGGACAAATAGAGTTATTTTAACCTTATTTCAACAAATATTTAATATCGTTGGGAATGTTTTATAAGAATCTATGTGATAAATATACTTCTTTAATATTTGAATTATATAATTTCAGTACCTTTAATCCTCAAGGATTTTCATAAACTAAATATCATATTAAGAGGTGCATATATGTCACACCCCCTCCCAGGCTACTCTACCCAACCCGAGAAGAGATGTGAAGACAGCAAGCATCACTCTTTTTGTGACATTCACTGCCTAATTGTACCTGAATAACTTGTGAGACTATAACATATATATTCGCTTACAAATCCAGAACCATAAAGACCTGTATTATTACAATTAAACTTTCAACATATTCACAACATATTTGCACAATAACCCATCTCACATCCCAACTATTATGTAATTAGGTTTACATGCCACCTATACAAGGTTATATACATGTACAATGACTCAAATGTGTCTTTTTCCTGATATCTCGAAGCTTAGGCAAGGTGAGCTGGAGTAGGCTAAGCACCGGGAATGTCCTCGCTACCTGGGAGGAAAAGAAAACATGGAAAGCGTGAGCTAAAAGTCCCGTGAGTGACTAATTTTGTAAAACCATATTTTGTTCGAAAACAGGCATGTTACAATCATTATAACACGATATATGTAAACGTGATTCAAATAATCATCTTTGTAAAATCATAATTTTCAACAACGTAATCAAATCACATATGTTAATGCCAAAATGCTCGTACACGAAATCAGTTCGTTCTCAAAGATTTTCCCTTAGTCAGGGCAGAGCAAGACTCAACGCACCCAACGTCGAAAACATCTTCAGTTGAGGCGGAGTAAAACTCAACGCACTCAACGTCGATAACAACCTTAGTTGGGGTGGAGCAAGACTCAATACACCCAACGTCACAACCTCTATGTGCACATAGGAATATTGCAGGTTGCCCAAGTACCTTCTACGAGTCCTTCAGTACTGGGTCCCGGGGAAACTCACATGCCTTCTCATGTCCTTCAGCATTGAGCCTCCTCTAAAACATTTTAGAAACCAGTATTTTACGTAAATAGTTCACATGAAAGTCTTTCATGAAAAATCAAATATTTCACTATAAACAACATTTCACAACATGCCTTTCAACATCTTATAGAAAACGGATAAAACATGCCTTGTGAACAATATCATCAAACATCATGCTTTTCAAAAAAACAGTTCATCTCAAAGCCATATCTCATAAGAAAACCAAACTAAACATTTTCAATAAATTTCATTTTCAAAGAAAGAAAAGTGTCACTCACAACTTGTCC
The DNA here is from genome assembly GCA_031780015.1 of Citrullus colocynthis. NCBI lineage: Eukaryota > Viridiplantae > Streptophyta > Magnoliopsida > Cucurbitales > Cucurbitaceae > Citrullus > Citrullus colocynthis. The sequence continues at coordinate 259,195 of QLSR01000032.1, forward strand.
TTAGGCCCTGAGCGGATTATATGCTTTTCCGAGCTCTTCTTGGCCTGTAAATACACATTCCTCATGTTACGCTTCCTTAAACTTCCTTTACATGATCGTTAAATATACATACTTAAACTCTAATCATGATTCATCACTGAGACTCCTTTTTTTTTTCCAAAGTAAACATAATAAGAGAGATTCTATGTCACTAGCGAGATTATCAGCGAGATTTCACCTTACTAGCGAGATTACTAGCGAAATTACACAATAGGTACACTGCACTAGCGACACTAGAATAAGCGAGACTAACGAGATTACCTGAGGAGCGACACCTAGCGAGAGTCAGCGAGATTTGTGAGACAAAAAGCTCCTCTGCACTACCAGCGAGATTTGTCTCGCTACTCACTCTCCAATTTCTCAGCGACACCAACTTCCTCACGACACCTGACAGCAGAGTTTCCTCCTTTTCTTTTTGTTCTCATTTCTGTCAGTTAAAAGTCATATTTCCAACTAGATTTAGAACTTCTTTCCTTCTACAAACTTGTAGAGAAATATGTTTTCTAGCTTACCTCAAATTTTCGTGGCTTAACTCGTTCTTGTTCGTCAGATATTGCAAGATTTCTCTGCGCTACTCCAGATTGCACAGAAATTCTGTATTAGTAACTTCCAGCTAAAAGTTTACATATTTCTATTCCATTTCAACTTAGGCATCCTTCATAAAAGTTGTTCAGAATTGTGTTAACTTACTAAGCTTAAAATTTCAGCCCAAAATTCGATCTCTTCAGCTCGATATTCACCAAACACCAAACCTGGTTCAAACTGTACGACAGCAGATGAAGCTTCTGTTTCAGCTTCAGTTTTACCATGAAACCGTCCAAAACCTTGCATGAATTTGCCCTAGAACTCTTCTTCAACCTCTCCACGACGTGCAGCTGAAAGATAGCATAGAAATGAGTTTGGAAATGAAGAGAAATAAGTCGGCAATGTTTTCCCTTCAATAAAAATTAATTACTGACTTCTCCCCTTCCTTCTCTTCTTTTTTTTTTTTTTCCTTTTTTTTTTTTTTCCTTTTTTTTTTTTTTCCTTTTTTTTTTTTTTCCTTTTTTTTTTTTTTCCTTTTTTTTTTTTTTCCTTTTTTTTTTTTTTCCTTTTTTTTTTTTTTCCTTTTTTTTTTTTTTCCTTTTTTTTTTTTTTCCCTTTTTTTTTCTTTTTTCTTTTTTTTTTTTTTTTAATTTCCCTTTTTTGTCTTCTTTCCCCTTTGTTTTCCTCTTCCTTCTTTTTTTTATTTTTATTTTTATTTAATTTACAAAATGAGATTATTAACATTAATTCGCTTAAAGCTTTTGAATGTGTTTACAAATTAGGTGCTTACAATATAAATGTGGTATGACTACATCTTTAAGATATATGTTAAGCTATTCATACACAGTGAGATAAAAATCAGAAATCTCATGCTATTGTATCCATCATTAGAGAATATGTTTCCTCATAATTAAATACCAACGTTCTTTGCGAGAATTATTATGTAATCTATCTCGCTTTGTATCCTGACCTTAATTTATTTATTTTTCTTATAAATACTTACTTGTATCCCAAGTGCTTGACATTCTCCAATATCTGAACTACTAGTCCTCACAATTGAAAAATAATTTGATTTTTATTGGATTGTTTCTTTCCACATAAGCCACTCCTTTCTATGTCAACCTTTTTCAATAGATTTAAGCATATAATACTTATTTTCATAAATAATATCAAGAGCAACATTGTATGTTGTCAACTCAAATTGGATTCTATCTTTTTCATGTTATGACATAATTTATCTGAATTGATAAAAAACCTAATGCAGTGGAAGAACACAAAACCAATTTTGATATTAAATCTAGAATTTCGAAATCCGTATAAAATTAGGTTAAGGAAGAAAATTAGAAAAGAAAAACTCATACATTTTCTAACGAATTTTTGAGAAAACCCTTTTGGGTTTGGAAAAATACACCACCACGAAGAATCATTCCTATTCTATGAGATATAAGAGATATTGGTTTGTGGGAACCAAACTTGAAGAATTGAAAAAGTTTGAGAGAAAATTTGTGGGGGAAAAAATTGGCAGAACCTTTCTGGCAGATTTATCGACTTCTCACAAACCTTTGAGAATTTAGATTTTTTCGATGGTATGAGGGAGAGAAAAATTTTAGACGTGGAAACAATCCACGTCTCAGGGAGTTATCTAATTTTATTTATTTAATTAAATAAAAACGATTTTTATTTAATTAAAATAATAAAAAACTAATTTTTTTTTATTAAATCTAATTTAATTAATAAATTCATTTAAAACATATTTAAATGAATATCTCTCACATAACCTATAGTTTTAATTCAATTAATTTAATTAAATCGAATTTAATTAAATTGAATTAAATCAAATATTAGTTAATTCTCCTATTAATCAATTACCAAATTAAATGTCTAACATTTAATTTAACTTTTATTTGAATCAAATTCAACTATATTTTCCCCACAACGTATAGTTTTAATGCCAATCTTATATGCATTAATTATAACTTATAGTTTTAATATGAATCTAATTCATATTAAACTAATATCCGAACTATTTCAAATATTTGATTCTCTCGTAAATTTTTTTTTTGAATCGTGTCCAAAATAAATTTAAATTATAAAGTCTAATTTAAATATAAATTTTATATAATAATGTATCATCATACATTATACTATTTTCCTAAGTGAATTTGAACATTTCAAATTCCATTCAAGACTTAATTACCTCAATACCTTTTACGAGCTAAGAAGGAGACCTAATGCACCTACAAATCAAAAGCTCCAACGATATGCGATTAATTAGCTGAACTCATTAACCACATTAATCAATATTCATTAACTATGAGTACACTCCACTAAAGACCCACAGCTGCACTCTTCTCATTGTAGATATATTTTTGTGTCCACGAATAGAGACCAATAATAGTAATTTGACTCTTCACAAGTGTTCGTAACGCCAACTAGGTCAAATTACTGTTTTACCCCTAGGTTACCTGTAAGCACTGGCTTATAATACTAAGTGTTGGGAGAAGGCAAGTGAAATGGTGGCTATGCATTGCTAGAGGAAAAGTAGCCGAGAGTGGAAGAGCTAAGCATTGGCCAAGACTATGTGTCGATGAAAGCAGAGAAAAGAACATTTTTCTTTGAGTGGCCATGTGTTGAAGGTGAAATCATGAAGAGTTACGAGCTGAAGCAGTCATTTGCGTTGGAAGAGAAGTTGATCATTAGTGGGGAAAGAAATGTTTTGACCTACCATGCGTTGGTAAGGTTGCCATGCGTTAAGGCTCCCATGTGTTGAAGACGGGTGTGGTTGATTGAGTTGTATGCATTGAAGGTAACAGGCGTTGAGGGCACCATGCGTTGAAGGTGGTTATCTGCTGAGGGTGTTGATGGTAGGCTGCGTTGAGTGCCTTACGTTGAATTGAGAAAGGGAACCCTGCGCGCCAGCCTGCCTACTAGAGTTAAGTCGGCAATATATATATAGGTAAGTAAATTGAATATTTTATCATTTTTAGATATTTTCGAGAGCTTAAGTCGGTTCCATTTTTCAGACGAACTACAAGGAAAGGTAGAAGAAGGTGTTCTTGTGGATTTTGGATAGAAATCTACTCGTTTTGGTGTTGAAATCTAAGCTAGAACAGAACGTTATTTGTGGACGCACAAACTGGACAGTATCGGATGTTTGGAGTGAAACAAATCGAGGAGATCGAGTCTAAGTCTAAAATTTTAAGGTTAGTAAGTTAACTCAATTTTGAACAACTTTTATGAAGGATGTTTGAGTTGAAATGGAATGGAAACATGTAAACCTTTAGCTGGAAGTTATTGATAAGGAATTTCTGTGCAATCTGGAGTACTGCGGAGAAATCTTGCAATATCTGACAAACAAGGACGAGTTAAGCCACGAAAATTTGAGATAAGCTAGAAAACATACTTCTCTATAAGTTTGTAAAAGGAAAGAAGTTCTAAATGTGGCTGGAAATATGACTTTTAACTGACAGAAGTGAGAACAAAAGGAAAGGAGGAAACTCTGCTGTCTAGTCTCGCTGAGAATTGGAGAGTGAGTAGCGAGACAAATCTCGCTGGTGGTGCAAAGGAGTTTTCTGTCTCATAAATCTTGCTGACTCTCGCTAGGTCTCGCTCCTCAAGTAATCTCGCTAGTTTCGTTTATCCTAGTGTTGCTAGTATCGTTGTCTTGTTGGGTAGTTTCGCTAAAAGTCTCGCTGGGAATGTGGGATTCTCATTAGTAATCTTGCTTATTAAGTTTACTTTGGAAAAAGGGGAAGCTCGATGATGAATCATGATTTGAGTTTAATTATGCAAACCAAATGATCAAGTAAAAAGGAGTGTAACGTAAGGAAAAATGTTTATTTCAGGCCAAGAGGAGATAGGGAAGGCATATAATCCACTCAAGGCCTAGAAAGAGCGGTGAGTGACACTTTTCTTGTTTCAACGATTTCATTGTACATGTTAGTTTGGTTTTTTTTTTTCTAATTTATTTATGATTTTGTGATCAATCAATTTACAAAGCATAGTTTATGTTTTGTTAAACGGTAGTGAAAGGTATGTTTATGAAATGTTATTGATTTATGAATTGCCCTGTTTTCTCATGAAAGATTTGTATATGAACTGTTTGTATAAAGAATTGCTTTCTTTAAAGGAAAATGTTTTAGAGGAGACTCAGTGCTGATGGACATGGAGAAGGCACGTGAATTTCCTCGAGACCCAATACTGAAGGACATGGAGAAGGTACTTGGGCAACCCGCCATGTTCCTATGTGCACATAGAGGTTATATGCTGGTGCGTTGAGTTCTGCTCTGCATCGAGCCCTATTTGTTTTCGACGTTGGGGTATTGAGTTTTGCTCCGCCTCAACTAGGGAGAAGTATTGTAACCATACTGTTTTTTATTTATGAAATGCTGAAAACCATTTATGATTTGATAAGGGCATTTAAACATGATTTAATCAATAAATATGAGATGATTTTATGTTTTACTCATGGTGTTGGAATTTGTTTAAATCCTGAAAATTTTCGATCTAAAATTTATTTGTTAAAAATTAGTCACTCACTGGGCTGTTAGCTCATGTTTTCAAGTTTTCTTTTCCCTCTAGGTCGCAAGGACGTTCTTGATGCTTTGTCTACTCCAACTCGCCCTGCTTAAGCTTTGAGTTTCCAGAAATTTTTCCTATTTGAAGAGTTGTATTATGTAAAACCTTATATAGGTGGCATGTAGACCTAGTTGTACATTTGCTGGGAGTTGAAATATGGTTTTGTATAAATGCCTTATGGATGAGTTGAAAGTTTGAATTATCGATATGTATATAACTTTCTATATGTTATGGTTTTGGATGTATGAAGGAGCAATATGTACGTTGTGAACTCACAGGATCAGTTTGTAGATATGAATGGTATACATCACAAGAGGGGTGACGTATGCTGTCCTCACATCTCCTTTCAGGATAAGTAGGTTATCAGGGAGGGGGTGTGACATTACCTCTAGATCTTTAAGTACCAATGCTTCTCTAATGAACAACCTGTTTATGGTTCAACCATTAAACAAAAATCCATCTCGGGCCGTGAGAGGGTAGGGCCCTTCATTCAAGTCCCGAAGACACCATTTGAGGGAGTTGTTGGGTTTTATGTCCTAAAACGTGTTGTTTGTAATTTATGGATTTTTATTTTGAATAAAGTTGTTATCTAGGTTTATTCAGTAAAGTTGTTATTGAATACGTGAATTGCATTTAAGTCCAATAAACTAAGATCCCATGGCTATATGGTGAATACTTAGACTTTATATGATAAAAGTGCATCAAGTTTAAGTAATAGCCAAAACGGTCTATTGCATATAGATAAAGGTTCGGTACCTTATCCTAGGGACACCATGGATACGAGCCACTTTGTATTTGATACAAACGTTGTAATTCTAAATCGTTCACGTAGAGACATTTGAATGGGGGTGTCCTTTCACACCTCGCCCTAAGCCACTCCCCCGCAGCCCGAAATGGAGCGTGAGGACAGCAGACACCGACCCTCAATGCCTACTGTCCAACCTTCACTTTTTTTCAAACTATTATATGCAAATTAGATATGTAGAAATAAAACTAATTCATAATACATGCATAATTATTATTACATTTGTTTAACAAATTTGTTTACAGTAAAAATGTTACTAGTTCCTTAATTGAACTATCGTCTATTGCTAAGTGCACACTATTTCTCAGCAGACCTTGACTTCGAACAGCAACGAAAACTCGATAGCTACCTAGAAAGAAAAACATAAGGGAAGGATGAGTTTCAACGAAGCCTAGTGAGTGATCAAATAAACAAGGGTTCAACCAACCCTTTCAGTATTATAATAATAATAAGCATAATACTCGTAAAACAAATCAAGCGCAAGTATATCTATAATTAAATCGAATTAATACTCAAACCTCCCTCATAGTGTTATTCTCAGAATCATATATTCCTGTTGACTCCCGCGACACAGCAAATCCTGACTGGTTTTTCTCCGCTGGCCAACCCGGCTCAGCTAATCACATCAAATCTGTGTGTAGTTCACTGTGTTTTCACTATGTTTCCCCTATGTGCATAGTCTTACCTACAAGGATCAAGAACTAGACTCGTCGACCCCCTAACCATCCCCTTGGGTACTGCTCACAGGATCAGGAACTAGGCTCTGGCAACCCCCTGACCATCCCACGAGGAAATCCCCGCTACAAGCTCAAAAACTAGGTCCTTCCGTCCTTCTGACTATCCTATGCGGTGTAAAATCCCGATCTCAGTCATGACTGTCATCATCAATGCCTTCTCTCAGTACTTTGGCATTGGAATATATTCAGGCTGCCCATATGCCTTCTCCATGTCCTTCGACATTAAGGACCACTATCTGTCCATCGATGCCTTCGTAATATCCTTCAGCATTCGAATTAGTATACAATATCCAATAAGCTCGATATTTTACAACTATTTAATATCTCACCATAGCATGCAAATTATCAATATCACAATATCATGCTATGACATAAAAGCTCATAAGCGTGCTATTATCAGTTATTCACAAGTTTATAATTAAATCCTCTCGTGGAAAGAAATCAACCACTCACAGTAAAAATAGTCGTCGACTTTAAGGTTTCGTCCTCTGTTTTTAGTTCTGCACCTTTTCAACTTCTCTTGAGCTTTTGAAACTAAGAAAACAGCAACCTGGAAACCTCAGAAACCCTAGAATAGCTTCTTGGACGCTAGATATTTCTTCCTTGGACGCATGGCTGCTTAGTCTAGATGCAGGGCAGCACTTCTTCACCTCAAACAGCTCAGTTGGACGCAGAGCAACCTTCCTTGGACGCCTGGGACAGCTGTTGGACGCAACCTACCCTCTTTTGGACAGCAAGGAAAACAACTCCTTGGACACAACCTACCCACTTTTGGACCAAAGCTTGCTTCTCTTCCTTCCTCCTTCTTTCTCTCTAGTGAAAATCGGGGATTTGTATGTTGTGAGAGCTTCTCTTCCCCCCTTGGTCCTATTTATAGAGTTTAGAAGACATGCTTGCTCACCTTTTTTTTGCTTCCAAGGTTGACACTTAGCTTCCCCTTGTCACCATACATGTAAGCTCAACATATAGCCACACACTTGCGTCTTTGCATGTTAACTTGTCATGTATCCCGACACTTCCTACTTATGAAGTATTAAGTCCGAATGAACCCACTTATCACCAAATAATTCCAACCATGCATCCAACCTAGCCCCCGGGAATAGGACCATGAGTCCAACCTTTCAATACTATGCGTCTAAGATGATGGTTCTTAGGGTTTGATTTCTTTTGCCCTCTTTTCCTCTTCTGACCTTCTTGTACTTAGCCAAATTTCCTTTGCCAAACCTCCCCTATACATCCACTCTCTCTTCTATGTGTCCAAACTTCTTCCAAAAGTCCAACACTTAGCCATAAATTCCCTCCTTTAGAAGGTATGCGTCCAACTACTCCGAGGTTTCCACACTTAGTCAAATTTCCACTCACAAAGCTCTCTATGTGTGTAGTCTCCTCCAAATTCTCTTAGGTATGCATCCACCTTCTACTTTTCTTTGGTCCATGTGTCCATGACTCTCCTCATAGCTCCATGGGCTCCTTTGTTACTCACTTATGTGTCTATATTGTGCCTCCCGAGCCTATTGTCACGTGATCAGTGTTTCAGATTAACCAACCGTAGGGCACTTGGGTGCACTTGCTATCAAAGACACGCCAAGTAAGCCTTTGAAGTTATAAGGATCGTTTCTTCCCTAGGTACAATCAGATGAGATTGGCAAAGGGAGTGTTTAGCAAGGAGAACTTGAGAGAGTTTGAGTGAATGAGAGCTTGGAGGGCTTCACCAACCAAGAGAGAATACACAAGCTTAAGGAAAGTCGTTTGTATTGCTTAGGTTCTCGATGACTACAAGACTTGATTACAAATAAGGCTCCTCCTCCTTATTTATAGAGGAGCTAGCCGACTTCCCCTAGCATGACCGACTTACAATGTCGGTTATGATGCTTCTAGACTCTTCCCATATGTACATTGGGGGACAACTTATGTACAAGTCTAGAACTAACCGACTAAGGCCCATGCTAGAACAATCTAGACCTATCGAGGGCCTTCTAGCATTTTTACATGGGTGACCGACTGTCATGGAAAGTTCTGGAACCGTCCAGACACGTCTCGCACACTCTAGCAGCTTCTCATGCTATCTAGACCTGTCGGGGCGCCTTTCGGGTCTTCTGCATCATTGTGTGCCTTCCCGCATAGTCCATCACTTTCGAGGTTCTTCTGGAGCTTCCTCGTGCCGTCGGGGCCATGGGCGAGCAGTCAAGCCTCTTCTCGTGTCTTCCAGATGCTTCCGGATGTGTCGGGCACCAGGGCATGGGCACTGGCACTGTATATTTATTGGATGTCAATGTATATTTCTAATAATTATTTTCACTATTGACCAAAAATGACTCATCATGCCAAATAAAAGTATATTTCAATTACTAACTTAGGTCAATTTTTGACCTTTTAACTTCTAAAGTCAAAATTCCAATATAAAGTTAATATTAATTATATATATAGTAATTAATTCAAATAATTAATTATATATTTAATTAAATAATTTAATATCATATAGTAAATTACTTCAATCACAATTTAACTGTTCCATATATGAATCTCTATTCATATACACATTATTTAAATCATATTTAAATATTTGTATCTCTCTCTATTGTTCAATTCGAAGTTAAACAATAAGTCGTTAAACTCTTTTAACGCTTTACTCTTTAAATTACATTCGGACAATTCGAATTCATTCATCACCCTTTTCTAAGTTTTGGTCCAATATGACCTAGCAAGAGGACTAAATGAACCTACAGATCATGAGCTCCAACGATACGAGAATAATCGGTCAAACTCTTTAACCTAGTTAATGAACATTCGTTAACTATTGGGACACTTCACTAAAGCCCAGTAGCTACACTGTTCTCACTGTAGATATATTTCTATCCACTTGATATAACCACTTCACAGCTAGGTCAAAATTATCATTTTACCCTTGTGAGTACTTCTAGTTCCTTAAGTTCCACTGATCCTCTAATGAATAATAGGTTTATGGTCCAACCACTAAACCAAGTCCTTTTCGAGCTAGTGAGAAGGTGGGCCCTTGTTCAAGACCTAGAGGCAATACTTAAGGGAACAACCTATCTACTATCCCTGAAATAGGAGGCTTGTTGAGCAGCGAAAAGTTAGGCTACTCTCACTTGTGCAGATCTAAGGATAATCCTAAATAAACAGGAATTCATAGTTAGTTTAGGATTAAGATCGAGTTACCTAGGTCATTGAATTGAAATAGTTAGTTTTAACAGTAAATAGAGTTATAAAGTAAAACAAACTTTTCATGGTCCGATCTTATACAAACTAATTGCACATGATACCCCTACTTGAATGTCTCTACATAAATGATTCACGATCACATCAATTGTATCAAATACAAAGTAGCCACGTCCAATGGTGTCTCTAAGATAAGATACCAAGCCTTATTCAAATATTATAGACCATTTTGGCTATTTACTCGAACTTGAACCACTTTTATGTCTCCACATAAAGTCCAAGTAATCATACTATAGTCAAGGGTTCTTAGTTTATTGGATTTTAGGGGTATTAATTCAACAATAGTTTTATTGAATGAACATCAACAACTTTATTGAAAATAGAATTCAAATTATTGTTTACAAACTACGAGTTTTAGGACATCCAACCCAACATACTCCCACTTGGACTAAAATTCTAGTGGACTTTTAAAAACATAATGTTGAGTTCAGAGAAATACATATACAATAAACTAGGGCATCTCATACCCTATATATATTCTTACACTTGCCCTAGATTATAAATCTCATAATCCTAGACGCACTAGGACCCTCGAACACTTTAGCCGTGAGGACCTTTGTAAATAGATCAGCAATGTTATCTATCGAGACTATTTGACTAACAATAATGTCTCCTCGTTTGGCAGTCTTCCTGATAAGCACTTAAAAAGTGCTTTCTATCCTCTCAAATTAAAGGAGTTTATATTAGATTTCACTTGTTTGCTAGTGGTTTTCAGGTCAAAATGGGAAAATTTAGAAGAAAAGACCAAAAGATCAAAACTGAGCAAGAATACGGTGAAAAAGAGATGAAAAACACAAAATTGCAAAAACTGGGATAGCATCACGACGTCTGGACGGCGCTGCCATGGCTCTAAAACCTGAGAACAACTATTTCTACACACAGCCCTAGTGCCGCGACACTCTCCTTCCAAATTTGGCAGCGCCACGACCCTAGTTTTCCATAAATGAAAAAATGGTATTTTTGGTAAGTTTTTGGGCGGCCAACTCTATAAATTTAGAGGTTTCCAGCAGCCCTAATCATCAATTTACATACCAAATGAGGCACAAGAAGGAGAGAATTGAGTGAGAGTTCATCAAAGAGTTCAAGGAGTGAGTTAGTTGCAAGGAAGAGGAAAAGAGTTCGAGATAGTCGTGGTGCCATTCGAATTCTGACGTGAGAGCCAAGGATATCGTGACAGTGCTACCTCAATCAAGAGCCTCTTTTCAGTAGAGTTTCCCTTTCTTTACACTCTTTCTTTGTTTATTTTGTTTAAACATGTTGCTTCAAGCTATGAGTGGCTAAACTCTTTAGTTTTAGGGTCTTGATGAATTGTTTATGAATTCATGTTGATCTTGTAGACTTTCATGGTTTTGTTGGAATGATTATACTTTTCATTGTTATTGTGTTTAATTCTTATAGATTAGCCATCTTCACATGTTAGGTTAGATGTATGACTGAGAGATTGTTGATCTATAACAATGAATTGTTGTTAATCAATCACGAGAGTAGTTAAGTTGACAATATAAATTGCTAAAGACTATTCTTAATGCCATGTAATTTGTATTGGTTTCAAGAGATTAGTAATCAATTGAGTTGCATGAGAAAGGGTTTTTTTTAGAGAAAATAACTTGGAAATAATTTTCTAGACTTAGGCATATGAATTACAATAAAATCCATGAAATCTATAATATTGAATGATGAAATAAACAATGATTCATTACCCTAAAACTCTCTTTGACTCTTGTGTTTCTCACTTTATTACTTTCCTTATTTGGCTTATATTTTCCATAATTAACAATATTAATTCCAATCCTCAAATAAAATCGATACGATTCTAGAACAGCTAAGTAATATAAACCTTCACAATTGGATCTCCAGTGGAACGATATTCGGACTTCATCGTCTTATATTATAACTTGACCCGTACACTTACGGTTAACACTAAAAGTGCGCATCACTTCCTGGTGAGATGATATTTGCGCTCAATGTGTTTTTCTCGTATATGGCTTTTGGGTTCTTTAGAGTTTGCAACTGCTCCACTGTTATCACAATACAGGGTTACAAGCATATGCATATTTGGAACCACTTCTAATTTAGTTAAGAATTTCCTTAGCCATACGGCCTCTTTTGTAGCTTCACATGCAGCCATGTATTCAACCTTCATGGTGGAGTCGACAATACAGCTTTGCTTCATACTTCTCCACACTACTGCTCCTCCATTTAGAGTGAACACTGACCCCAATATAGATTTCCTTGAATCTTTATCGAACTGAAAGTCAGAGTCAGTGTATCCTGTAAGGATCAGATCTTTACCGCCATACACAAGCATGTAGTTTCTTGTTTGCCTCAAATATTTAAGAATGTTTTTAACGGCAGTCCAATGTGTATATCTAGGATTGGGCTGAAACCTATTGAGTATTCCCATAGCATAGCATATGTTAGGGCGTGTACACAACATGACATACATCAAACTACCTACTGTTGATGCATAGAGAATACGTCTCATATCCTTAATTTCTTAAGAAGTCTTAGGACACTATTTCTTCGAAAAATAAATTCCATGTCTAAAAGGTAATAGACCTCTTTTGGAATTTTGCATATTATATCTAAACATTTTGTCAATATAGGATCTTAAGACATAGCTAATGTTTTGTTCTTGCGATTTTGTATTATTTGAATTCCAAGATATTGAGCTTCTCTCAAATCCTTCATTTGGAATTGAGTTGCTAGCCATTTCTTACATCATTCCTAATGAGTAAGATATCATCAACATACAACACTAGGAATGCTACAACTTTGTTGATAATCTTCTTGTATACACAATGTTCATCAACATTTTGTTCAAAAGCATAAGATTTGATAGAAATATCAAACCTTATATTCTAGGATCTAGATGCTTGCTTTAACCCATAAATGGATCGTTTGAGTTTGCAAACTTTTTGCTCTTGACCCTGTTTTATAAATTCCTCTAGTTGAGACATATAGATACTTTCATCAAGATTACCATTCATAATCATAAAAAATAGCAATGGATAAAAGTATCCTTATTGATTTTAACATGGCAACTGGGGAGAAGGTTTCTTTGTAGTCCACCCCTCCTTTTGGGTATAACCTTTTGTCACTAGTCATGCCTTAAAAGTTTGTACTTTTACAACTTGGTCCCGTTTCTTCTTGTAGATCCATTTACAACCAATAGGTTTTACTCTATCTGGTTGATCTACAAGTTTCCAGACTGAATTGAAGTACATTAACTCCATTTCGAGATCCATGGCTTTGATCTACTGAAATTTATAATCAATAAGTAGTTATTGATTTTATAAAATGTTCTTACTAAATCTAAATCCAATCACCAAAGGATCCTAAGCTGTTATATGAGACTCAAACTTTATATAGAAACACAAAACTGGATCAAGTTTAAGTTAACAGTCTAAATGGTCTATAATATATGAATAAGGTTGGGCGCCTTATTCTGGGGCCACAATGGATACAGTCCACTTTGTAACTAGTACAAACAAAGTAATCCTAATTCGTTCATCTGAAGACATGCGAGTAGGGGCGTCCTGTGTAAAGAGTTTGCTTAATACAGGACTATGAAATAGTCACATTTACTTTATAACACCGTTTACTGTCTAAACTTGACTATCTCGACGTTGATGGCCTAGGCAACTGATCTTAATCCTGAGTTAACTATGAACTTCTGTTTACTCGGAATTATCCTTAGATATGCATTGGTGAGAGCAGCTCAACAGCGCTGGCTCAACATGCCTTCCATTTCAGGGGTAAGACTAGGTAGATAGCTAAGGACATAGGGTGAAAGAAGAAATTCACTCCTAACCTCTTTTGGGTTAGTAGAGAGGTTGTTCTCTTAAGTGCTGAATCCGGATTTTGAACAATAGGCCCACCCTCTCAAATAGGGTTTGAGAGGACTTTTGATTTGGAAGTTGGACTACAAATCATTGTTCATTAGAGGATCAGTGGAACTTAAGGAATAAGAGGTAATCATAGGGGTAAAACGGTAGTTTTGACCCAACTGTAATTACGAACAACCTGTGAAGGCTCGACTTACCAATCATGGTTATATCAAATGGACATAATATATCTACAGTAAGGAGGGTGCAGCTACGGGCTTTAGTGGAGTGACCTGGTAGTTAACGAATGTTGGTTAACTAGGTTAAAGAGTTTAACCGATTAATCTCGGATCGTTGGAGCTCATGATCTGTAGGTCCATAAGATCCTCTGGCTAGCTCATATAGGAATAAACTTGGAATAAATAGAAGGAAAAATTTGAATCGTTCAAATTAGGTTAATCATATGATATATGATTAAGTAATTGATATAAGATATCAAATGAGAGATTTGGTCAAAAATATTTAAATGGGATTTAAATATTGAAATTATGAATGCGGATTCATAATCGGAGACATAGATTTAGTCAAACAGTCGGTTTTCGAAATAAGTCAAATAGTTGACTTTGACCCGAGCAAGTCAAAGAGTTGTTTTAGTCAAACCTTCTAGAAAGGTTGACCATGAGATTAAATTAATATTTCTTACCAAATTAGTGGAAAAATCCACTAACTTGATGAGTGGAACATTTAATTAATCTCAAAATTTTACACTTTGACACATAATCCTTGGCATGCATTAGTGGAATGTGTGTTGTCAACTTTTGGTGAACTTAGACATGCAAAAGTTGCATGCAATTTGCCTTTTTTAAAGAAGGCATTTGTTCATTAATTTTTTTCTTCTTGAAAAAAAAAATCTTGAAAAATTTTAAGTTTTTGGGAAAATAAAATTTTCCTAATTTAAAGAGTCCCACCGCCTTGGAGAATAGCTAGAAAGATCTCTTGGTGGTCCAAGTGGGAGCAATTTCAAGAAGGAAGAAAAGCTACAAAGGTATATAATTTCTTTCCTTCTTCTCTAATTCCTTTTGTATGATAATGCATGTTTAATCCTCGGTTATTATATGCATCTAGATTGTTATTTCGATCCTCTTTCGTTTTTGCTGCGCATGTGTGTATGAGATTCTTCATGTGGTATTGATAACTTGTAGAAATACAAGTTATTATCTGTCTTTCTCTCAGAAAAATAGAGTTTAAATAGAGAATCATGCGGTAGTTGGTGTTAAATTCTATTGATAAATCTTCCTATGTGTTCTACACTTGTAAATTGATGAAGATAATTGTTTTGAAGCTTTTTGAGCCTAAAACACATGTTTTGACGTAGGAACGTTAGCAACCTGTGGATGCATTGGTAACTTCTTAACGCTGGACTACGCGTTGGCAACCCATGGATGCGTTGGCATACTTGAACGTAGGAACCCAAGTTATTCGTGGACGCATATCAACAAAGCAGGGGAGATTCAGATAAGAATCTTGAGAGATTGTCGAGAGATTGATATGCTTGATATGCGGCGAGAGTGGTGGATCGAACGCGATTAGGCGAGATGGACGCAAGGCAAAAATTCAGCCTCCAATCATGCAGATTTGCCAGCGATTGCAACGCAACATCTATAAAATAGTAGATCTGGAGGTGAAAAAGTTGTTGAACCTCTCGGAAGAATTCCTATGTGACAGTAGAGTTCTCTCCAGACGACAACCGGAGACAACTAGCTCGGAAGAGAAAAGTCTTCCCTCCGCCTGACCACTTCACAGTAGAATTCACGTTACCATCCCGGCGAGCTCAAGACATTGAGAAGCCATTCCATGCTTTCTATTTCTTTTCTTACTTATGTTTTAGTCTACTGGCAAGACATTGTATTTTCTAAAACAGTTATTCCGTTCATCAACCTATACATCTTCCATGGCTATACATTTCTCATCACTTTCCATTTGCTGTTTATCATCCATGAGTAACTAACTCTCTTAAGGGTCACGGGTTGTGTTATCATCTAAATAAGAACCGTAGAAGACTATTTCATCTTGTCAATTGTATTTTTAATCAAATGCTTATGTCTATCTAGCTAATCGATATGAGTAGTAATAATCAAACTGCTCGGGAGAGTAAGTGATTGTGGAACTCAGTTGACAAGGCTAAGAAGTGTTACCTAGACATAGGAATAACCTTGGTACTTAACACTCTCTTATGCGTTGTAGACATATAACGCATAGCGGCTGACAACCGAGAGAAGGGTCGCTGGTATGAAATAGATCTCACTATGCGTTTCCAAATTTAGATGATAACCAACCCCAACCCTGTTTTACCCATTCATATAATTTAATTAGCTGCTTTTGTTGTGTCGCATACCTCTCCATCAAACCATTTTAGCTTAGGTTTATTGCTTTGTAGTTAGTTAAACGCATCACTTCTCACCACCTTCTATAAACGCATGACTGAAATAATCCAACTAATTATAGAATTTGGATAGTCCATGTGTTCGACCTCGGACTCACCGAGAAAATCTCATTCTTTGCTTATACTTGGGTGAAGAATAGGAAAATGATAACATGTAGAAATACAAGTTATAATAGCCTTTCTCTTAGATAAATAGAGATTAAATAGAGAAGCATGCGGCAGTTTATGTGATTTTTATTAATAAATCTTCCTTTGCGTTATACTCTTGTATTTCTATGAAGATAAATGATTTTACCACTTTTTGAGCCTAAAATGCATGTTTTAACGCAGGAATGCAAACGATGCGTTGATGACGTCTTAACGCAGGACAACGCGTTAGCAATCTGTTCTTCATGGACGCATGATCTGAACGGAACGCAAACAACTTGAAGATGCGTTAACAACTACTCAACGCAAGACTACGCGTTAGCAACCTACGCCAGCGTTGACATCGGCCAAACTATTCATGGACGCATAGATGACCATTAATGCAAGGCGCAGAGAATCAAAGCAGAATCTTGAGAGATTGACGGATGATTGAAGAACATGATTTGTGGCCAAAGTGGTGGATCTTAATTGACCCAAGAATCACGCAATTAGGCGAGATGGAAGCATAGTATCAATCTCGCCGCCAATCAAGCAGATTTGCCATTAATTGCGAACGCATCATCTATAAAAGGGCAGCTCGGCGAGATGAGAAAGGGTTGTTGATTCTCGGAGGAACTCCATAAGTGACAGCAGAGTCCTCTCTAGACTTCAACCGGAAACGAATAGCTCGAGAGAGAAGAGTCTTCCCTCCGCCGGACCACTTCACAGCATAGCCTCACGCTTCCATCCGGGCGACTCAAGACATTGACGCCTTTCCCTGCTTTCTTTCTTATTGTTCTATCTTGATTTTAGATTTGCGTCAAGACATTGAGCTCATCTAAAGTTGTATTTCGTTTCATCAATAGAATTATCTTCCATGTCTACTCGTTTCTCTAAACTTTCCGCTTTTTACTTTCAAACCATGAGTAACTAATCACTCAAGGGTCTAGGGTTGCGTTAGCATCTAACTAGGAACCACAGTGTAACTATTTTATCTTGTCAACTGCGAGCTTAATCCGATGCTTATGTCCATCTGACAAATCAATATAAGTAGAAATAATCAAACTGCTCGAGAGGGTAAGTGATTGTGGAACTCAATTGACAAGGGCCAAGTAGTATTGCCTGTCTATGGGGATAACCTTGGTTCTTAACATTCTCCTATGCGTTATAGACATATAACGCATAGTGGCTGACAACCGGGAGAAGAGTCGCTAGTATGAATAGAATACTACTGTGCGTTTCCGATGTTGGATGTTAATCAACCCGAACCCTTTCTTTATCCATTCACACACATCTTTAGCTGAACTTACTGTGTCGCATGCTTTCCATATTCCACAATTTTTAGTCTAGTGTACAAACAATCGCTTTCTTTAGATTAAAATCAACTCTCTGAACTATTTATTGGTTACCCCTGCAATGCATGAAATTCAATTAAAAACTTAATCAATATAATCCCTGTGTTTGACCTCGGACTCACCGAGAATACCTAGTCCTTTGCTTATACTTGGGTAAAGGATCGAAAAACTTGGCAAGACCACCAACGCATAGTAGTAAGATGCATAACATGCTCAAAGCATGACATGTTGAACGCATAAACACATCATTTAACACTTTGCGTTAGGACAATTTACACATACAAAATAATAACAACAGAAAACTTAACAGATTAGTAACGCATAGTATTAAGCATGTTGAACGCATAATAAGCTTAATAAAGATACGCAACAGGTATCAACATACGTGTCGGGCATCCCCAAATTTTGAAGTGACATAAACTAGTTTTACGTCCTCTCCATAATTCATAAGGTGTTCTAGAAATACTTTTAGAGGGAACATTGTTCAAAATATAAGTTGCAGTCTCTACTACATATCCCCAAAATAAATTAGGCAATTGAGCATAGCTCATCATTGATTGGACCATGTCTTACAGGGTTCTATTTCTTCTTTCCGATACACCATTATGCTGAGGTGTACTAGGTAAAGAGAGTTGAGACTTAATTTCATGTTTTATCAAATAGTCCTGGAATCTTAAATCCATATACTCTCCACCTCGATCTGATCGAAGTGTCTTAATTGTTTTACCTAATATATTCTCAACTTCTGCCTTATACTCCTTGAACTTTTCAAGGACTTTAGACTTATGATGTAACACCTTATTTCTTGAACCTATGCATTTAAGAGCTTATAAAGAAAAGAAGACAAGATAGGTGGTATTGGATCACAAGGTTCTGGAGTTGGCCGAGAAATATTGCTAAAAGTAGGAATGAGTATGCGTTGAACTTGAAGGAAAAGAGATGTTTGTGCTTTAAGTATTGGGTAAGTATAAGCCGTAGATAAGTTTGGATTAGAAGGATTGGATTGGAAGGTTGCGTTGAGTGATTTCTGGATTTTGAAATTAAAGTAATTCTTGGAGTTAAGAAGTCTTCTAAGTAGAATAACCAGACTAGAAGAATGCAACTATGCTTCTAAGCTTGGAAGTATGATCTAAGGAAAAGAAAAAGGAAATATCACCAAGTGATGGAAAGAGTTAGATTAAGTTGGACGCATACTTTGTAAGTAAGAGACCATGTTGGACGCATGGTCAAGACTGAGGGAACGCACGATAAAGGTAACCATTGTGGAAAAGAAAATGGGCAAGTTTTGAAGTATGGTAAGGTAACCCGAGAGCTTGGGGGAAAAAGGTGAATGCATAGGAAGTAACCTGAGGGCTCGAAGGGAAAGAAGTGAAACGCATAAGAGGTAATTAAGGAAGGAGGTGTAAGCTTAGCTTAAGTGGGATGTATGAGTAAGAGGACTAAAGTTGAGGAGTAATGCATTGGAAGGATAAAACGCATAAGGTGGAATCGAGGAAAGATGCTATTATAATTTAAGGTAAACACATGACTTCCATCAAGGAAGATTTTGTTGAAGAATTTGATAAGTAAGAAGGTTGAGGAGTACACCTAAAGGAAGGAGGCTGGAGGTGGACGCTTACTAATTTATCATAAGAGAAATAATTAAGTACAAGGAAAACGTCAAATGAATAATCGTGGAATATAACTCAATAACACATAGAGGGATAATCAAGAAATCCTCAAGGATAGGAGGAAGGTCATGGACGCAGAACGAAGTAAAGGTAGACGCAAAGAGTGCAAACACATAAGGAAGGTCTTGAGTTGGATTTGGTTATCAAGGGTAAACCACATCATCGGATGTGTTATCACACAAGAGAAGGACTTGTAGCTAAGATTGGACATACAGGAAGAGAGCTGGACGCATGGTATTATGCAGTAAGGCACAAATGCATAGTAGTGTGCATTTGAGACATTGACACCTAGTAGTATGCGGTGGAGAAACGAGGTCAAAGGTAGTATGGCCAAAGAGTAAGGGAAAGTAATGAGACTAACACCTAAAAGAGGATTAAATGGGTGCCTAGGGTGTCCTATGTTGAATGAAAAGTTTGTATATTAGAGATAGTTGGACACATAAGATGAGTTGGTAAAGGTTGCATGGGTTCATTTGGACTTAACACCTCACAAGGAGGAGGTGTCAAGGTTGCATGTAGGATGTGTCATGGAGGGTGACAGGTGCAAACAAGTGGCAAAAAGAGAAGAGAAGTTGGATTCATCCCGAAACTATAAATAGGACCTTGAGGGAAAAAGAATGGGGGGATGATCATAAAGTTTGAGTTTTGGAGAGAAAGTAGAGAGAAGGCAGAAAAGGGTAAATCCTTGCGTTCGTGGTAAAGTTTGCAGCCAAGAGATGAGGTGTTGTTAACAACCTAGCTACCTTGCGTTCAACAAGTAGCTTTGTGTTCAAGATAAATTATACGTTCAAGGTGAACGCTGCGTTCAAAAATAGACTCTGCGTTCAAGTTGGACCTTGCGTCCAATAGAGGTCGACACATCCAAAAGGGAAGCAAGAAGAGTTATTTGTTAGGCTGCACCTTGCTTTAGCTGTCAACCTTGCGTTCAAGGAGCAAGGTTGTGTCCAACTGAGCTGCCAGAAAAGTAAAACAGCTACCTTGCAGTTTTAGAGTCTCAAGCCTTGCGTCCAAGAATCTCGGGAAAGAGATTTAGAAGGAAAGAAAAGGAACTACCCTTGAGCAAGTATTATGTGAGTAATATTAACGTTTTTCAAAATATAAATGCGTTCTCTGTGATTAATAGCAATGGTTTGAAATTTGATTAAGCATTCATGAGTTTTCAACGTGTATAGCATGCGTTTATATTTAAAAAGCATTTGAGCATGATGTTTGATATTATATGATTTTTATGGTATTATTGAAAAGCATGATGTTTGATTATATTGTTCACAAGGCATGTTTTATCTGATTTCTATAAGATGTTGAAAGGCATGTTGCGAGATGTTGTTTTTCAAGAAATATTTTGTTTTCCATGAAAAGTTTCATATGAATTATTTATGTGAAATGTTGGTTTCTAAAATATTTTAGAGGATGCTCAATGTTGAGGGATGTTGAGAAAGCATGTGAGTTTCCCCGGACCCAGTACTGATGGACTCGAAAAAGGTACTTGGGCAACCCGTTTATAAAATGTTTTAAAGGTACCCAATGTTGATGGACTTGAAAAAGGCAAATTGGTAACCTGGATATGGAAATGGGACCCTAATGCTCAGGGACTTGGAGAAGGCATATGGGCGGCCCGGATTATAATACTTATGTGCACATAGAGGAATATACGACGCTGATGTGTTGAGATTACTCCACAAAGCTGGGAATAATCGCGTTGAGTAGCATAGAGCTCGATTCCGCCTCAACTAGGGAAAATGAAATGAGATGTTTTCGACGTTGAGAAGCGTAGAACACTACTCCGCCTCAACTAAGGGAAATTTTTAAGAACGAACTGAATTCATGTACAACTATTCTGGAATGAATTCATGTGATTTGATTAAGTTGTTGGAAAGTATGATTTTACAGAAATGATGATTTGAATCATGTTTACATATATTGTGGAATTTGTGTGATTTGACTAAGTTATTGCCTAAGTTATTGAGAAATATGTATTGCGATAATGATGATTTGATTCCATGTTTTATGATTATGGTGTACAATGATTTTAAACATGCCTGTTTTCGAACTAAAGATAGTTTTACAAAAACTGTTACTCATTGAGCTATTAGCCAATCCTTTCATATGTTTTACAATTTCCAAGTAGCATGACAATTTCCGTTGTCGATCGAAGTCGAGGTTGGTCAAGAGTTAATGGTATCACCGTCCTAGGACGTGTAGTTTAATGGGAAATAAAAAGGAAGTTCGATAGTGAGAGTCAACCAAAAAGTCGATGACTGCTGTCTTCACGCTCCGTCTCGGGCTACAGTAGCGTAGTTGGGATGGGGTGTGACATATGATGCATTAGATAAGCATAACCATACCTCAAATAACCATCTATAAAACTGATGAAGTATTTGAACCCTCTTTGTGCTTTCACTTTCATAGGACCAGAAAGATTTGAATGTATGAGTTCTAAGGGTTGTTTGACTATAAGACCTTTTCCAGTAAAAGATCTTTTTGTCATTTTACCCTCAAGACACAACTCACACGGAGGTAAAGTTTTGTCTTATAACTGATTTAGGAGATCACTTTTCACTAATCTGTCAATCCTATTAAGATTTATGTGTCCAGGTCGCAAGAGCCAAAGGTAGCTACTAAAAGAAATTTTTCGCTTTTTGTTCTGAGTTTCTGCTGTTTTAAATATTTCGATATTAAAGACAGCTTTCTCAACAGTTGGTTTTAACATACATAAGTTATCTTTAAGCTTTGCAGAACAAATTTTGATACCCTTTTGCTAATGAACGCTTCATTAATCTCAAAAGACACATTATACATTTGTTCAAGCAAACAAGAGACAGAGATAAGATTTTGTTTCATTCTAGGAACAAAATATATATTTTCTAGCAAAATTAATTTGTCTCTAAAAAGTAACTTCATATCTCCCATTGCTTCAGCAGAGACAAACTCTCTTGATCCAACTTAGAAAGTAGTCTGGCCATCTTTAAGTTGCTTCCAAGAACTAATTTTTTAAAATGAAGAGCAAATATGATTAGGATCCTTGAATCAAGTATCTAGGTGGAATAATCATTTTCCAAACATGCCTCAAGCACTAGTAAATCATATTTACCTTGCTTCTCTTTTTCAGCCTTCTTTTGTGCCAGATATTTGGTCAGTTGCGTTTCCAATGTCCAATCTAATTACAATGGAAACATTTTCCTTTGTCTAAGTTTTTACACTTTTTAACAGTAGGGTTTTTACATTTTTCCTTTCCTTTTTCCTTTCCTTTTTCTTTCTTTTTCATTTGAATACTTTTATTCTTAGAAGAAGAAGGACCAAACTTAAATGTAGATCCTTTATAGAACTTTTTGGTTGAAACAATGTTTGCTTCTCCTTCTTTTCCCTTTGTCTTTAAAAGAGATTGATAAGTTTGTAGCTCTTTCATAAGAGATGTCAAGTTGTATTCAATTTTGTTCATCATCGCATTAGAGCAGAACTGGAAGAAACTCTTCAGAAGAGACTCCATAATGAAACTAACTTGACTTTTCTCAAGCTCCATTTACTTCTACCATGTTGAAATGAATCATCATGTCCAGAACGTGTACCTTAATAGAGGTTCCTTCTTTCATTCGACTGTTGTAAATATACTTGATGGCTTCGTGCCTAAGAGAGTAGGTCGGTTGACCAAATATCGCTTGCAGTGATTTCATAATTTCCCTTGCAGTAATCATGCCATCATCTTTCGTAGCTAATAATTTAGATAAGCTAGCTAGAATATAGACTCAGGATTTGTCATTAGCCTTTATCCACCTGTCATACGCATCCTGAACCATTCAATTTGCTGTTGAGCCGGGAACTAGAGGACATTCCTCCGTTAAAACAAACCTTAGATCATCTACTACTAAAAGCATGTTTAAGTTTAATTTTCAGGTTGCATAATTGTCACCATTTCAATTTTTCGAAGGCAAGTAGTTGAACAATTGAGTTAGTCATGCTGGAAAATGTAAATAAATCCTTTTAGTAAATTAACCCTTTTATTAATCCAAATTTAGATTTAGCAACAATGTACCCATCATTAGTCAATTACTCTTTCACTAAATCAAGATATCCTTGACCAAATACTAATACCAGAAAAACTCTTATTCTTATAATCTTTAATTATCGTTTATTTAGTTAAGGATTTACTAACACTTAGTAATCTCGTAAGTGCGACCCTCCAATTTTTAGATTTCAGAGATTGGAATCAGTAATCTCATGTAGTCAGAAAGGCAATACTGAAAATGAACCTAAGAAACTCTATCCATTTTTGGAGTTTGCGGTGTTCCGATGATAAAACCCCACTTGTAATTACCTAATTGGTAAACACGTTCAAAAGCTTTAAGTGAACTAGTATTAATAATCTCATATTGTTAAAAAAAAAAAAAAGAAGGAAGATAAAAAATAAAAAGGGAAGAAGACAAAAAAGAAAATAAAGGAAGTAGAAAAAGAAAAGAGAAGAAAAAGAAAAAGAAAAAGAGATGATAAGCATGAGAAGTCGGTTTTTAACCTTCCTTTCGACAGAAAAGTTGCCGACTTCATTCTACTCATTTCCAAACCCAATTCTATACTATTTTTCAGCTGCACGTCGTGGAGAGGTTGAAGAAGAGTTCTAGGGCAATTTCGTGCAAAGTTTTGGACGATTTCATGGAAGAACTGAAGCTGAAACAAAAGCTTCATCTGCTGTCGCGCAGCTCGAACCAGGTCTGGTGTTTGGTGAATATCGAGCTGAAGAGATTGAATTTTGGCTGTCTATTTGAAAAATAATGGACGAATAAGATGAGTTATAAAGGCCAGGTGGCTCCATATAAACTTGACACCTTAAAACAAGGATGCATTAAAAAGGCATGTTAAGTGTTGCATGCAAAGTAACACATGGACAAATGCATGGTTAGTCAGACANAAAAAAAAAAAAAAAAAAAGGAGGGAAGATGAAAACTAAAAAGGGAAGAAGACAAAAAAGGAAAAAAAAAGGAAGTAGAAAAAGAAAAAGAAAAAGAGATGATAAGGATGAGAAGTCGGTTTTTAACCTTTCTTTGGACAGAAAATTTTGCCGACTTCATTCTACTCATTTTCAAATGAAATTCTATGCTATTTTTCAGCTGCATGTCGTGGAGAGGTTGAAGAAGAGTTCTACAAGGTTTTGGAAGATTTCATGATAAAACTGAAGCTGAAACAGAAGCTTCATCTGCTATCGCACAGCTCGAACCAGGTCTAGTGTTTGGTAAATATCGAGCTGAAGAGATTAAATTTTGGGCTGAAATTTTAAGGTTAGTAAGTTAACTCAATTTTGAACAACTTTTATGAAGGAAGCTTGAGTTGAAATGGATTAGAAATATGTAAACTTTTAGCTGGAAGTTAATGATACGAAATTTCTGTGCAATCTGGAGCAGCGCGGAGAAAACTTGCAATATCTGACGAACCAAGACGAGTTAAGCCACGAAATTTTGAGGTAAGCTAGAAAACATGTTTCGCTACAAGTTTATAGAAGGAAAGAAGTTCTAAATCTGGTTGGAAATATGACATTGAATTGACAGAAGTGAGAACAAAAAGGAAAGGAGGAAACTCTGCTGTTGGGTGCCGTCTGGAAGCAGATAACGCTGAGAATTGGAGCGTGAGTAGCGACACTGGTGTCACTGGTCATGTAAAGAAGGATTTTCTCTCAGAAATCTCGCTAGCTCTCGCTCAGTATCGCTCATCAGGTAGTCTCGCTAGTATCGCTCATGCTGGTGTCGCTAGTGCTGTGACCTGTTGTGTAATTTCGTTAGTAAACTCGCTAGTAAGGTGAAATCTCATTGGTAATCTCGCTAGTGATATAGAATCTCGCTTATTATGTGTATTTTAGGAAAGAAAGGGAGTCTCGGTGGTGAATCATGATTAGAGTTTAAGTATGCACGTTTAATGATAATATAAAGGAAGTTTAAGGAAAACGTAACGTGAGGAATGTGTATTTACAGGCCAAGAAGAGCTCGGAAAGGCATATAATCCGCTCAGTGCCTAAGGACAAGTTGTGAGTGACACTTTTCTTTCTTTGAAACGAATTTATTGAAAATGTTTAGTTTGGTTTTTCTTATGAGATATGACGTTGAGATGAACTGTTTTCTTGAAAAGCATAATGTTTGATGATATTATTCACAAGGCATGTTTTATCCGTTTTCTATAAGATGTTGAATGACATGTCTTGAAATGTTGTTTATCGTGATATATTTGATTTTCATGAAAGATTTTCTTGTGAACTATGTACATATAATACTGGTTTCTAAAATGCTTTAGAGGAGGCTCAATGCTGAAGGACATGAGAATGCATGTGAGTTTCCCCGGGACCCAGTACTGAAGGACTCATAGAAGGTACTTGGACAACCCGCCATATTCCAATGTGCACATATAGGTTGTGATGTTAGGTGTGTTGTGTAAGCACTGACTTGTAATATCCAGCGTTGGGGAGAGCAATGCGTTTGGAGTTATGCGTGGCTAGAAGAAAGAGTGGCCGAGAAGCAGCTAGTAAGGGGTGAAAGTTGGCTAAGTATTGGCCAAAGCCATGCATTGATGAAGAAGTGGAAGTTGAATTACTTGGAGAAATCATGCGTTGTTGAGTGAATCGCAAAGGGGTTGTGAGTTGAAGTGGTCGTCGCATCGCAGGATAAATGATTATTGGCGGGGGAAAGAAATATACTTGAACTATACGTTGAATGCGCCACCATGCGTCCAAGACAGCCATGCGCTGGAGCCACATTGCGTCCAAGACAGAATGGTCTTGATGCGATGAAGCTAGTGTGTGTATGACTATGTGTGTATGCGTCGGAGGTAAGAGGCGCCGAGAATACTATGCGCTGAGAATGATTAGTGCTGAGGGCGCTGAAGGAAAATTTAGACATGAGTGCCCTGCGTCGAGGAGAAGACTAGCACCAGCCTACGGGAGAGCAGAGTCGGCATTATCATCTCGGTACTTGTGATGCATAAGTCGGCATTATATATAGGTGAGTTTAATCATTTTCAGACATTTCAAGAACTTAAGTCGGTCCCATCTTTCAGAGAAACCACAAAGGAGAGTAGAGGAAGGTGTTCTTATAGTCGGTCCCATCTTTCACTCATTTTGGTGCAAAAATCAGAACTGAAACAGAAGTTTGATTTGCAGACGCACAAATTGAACAGTGGGTGATGTTTGGAGTAGAAAGACTCGAAGAAGCCGAGTTTGAAGCTGAAATTTGGAGGTTAGTAAGTTAACACAATTTCTAACAAGTCTTATGAAGTATGGTTAGGCTGGAAGTGAAGTTAATCACATGAATCCTTAGGTAAAAGCAGCAGCTACAGAACTGCTATGTAATATAGAGCAACGCGGAGTGATTTTATCATAACCAGAGAACGATAAAGAGTTAGGCCTTGAAATTTTGAGGTAAGCTGTGGAACTCAATTCTTTACAAGTTTGTAGAAGAGAAGAAGTCTTAATATGAACTAGAAATGCGTTTTTAATAGGACTTAAGCAAAGAAATCCAAGCTGTAGCAGTTAGCTCTGTCAAAAGAAAGATAAAGTTCAAACATTGGATTATCAACAAGAATGAGCTATATACAAAGTGTTCTCTGAATTGGAGTTCAACAGAAGGGTAAGGAGCGACTAGTAGTAATAGCCTTAGTGCTTAAAGCTTGAGAATGAACTAATGATGGCTGAATCGCATGCCAAACTCTAAATATTAAGTATATGATGAGTTGTTGCTTATGTTTCATGAATGGAAAAGAAGTATAACAAGAGAAAGTTGTTATTTCAGGCCAAGAGGAGATAGGGAAGACGCATAATCCCCTCAAAGCTTAAAAAGAGTTGTGAGTGACACTTTTCTTACCCTAAAGCAATCTTTGTTATACATGTTAGTTCAGTTTTCCAATGGAATACGATTTTGTGATCAAATGATTTATGAAGCATACTTTATGTTCTTAAAGTTATTGAAAAATATGTTTATGAAATGTTATTGATGAAATATAGTTTCCCTGAGTTCTTATAAATGATTGCATACGATTTGTTTGTATAAAGTGTTATTTCTTAATGGAAAAACGTTTAAGAGGAGGCTCAGTGCTGATGGACTTGAGAAGGCACGTGAGTTTCCCCGGGACCCAGTACTGAAGGACATGGAGAAGGTACTTGGGCAACCCGCCATGTTCCTATGTGCACATAGAGGTTATATGCTAGTGCTTTGAGTCTTGCTTCGCATCGAGCCTTATATGTTTCCGACGCTGGGGTGTTGAGTTTTGCTCCGCTTCAACTAAGGGAAAAGTATTGTACTTCAACTGTTTTCTTATGATTTGTTGAAAATCCTGTATGAATTGATAAGGGCAATTAAGTTTGTTTTAACTAATGTATTTGGAAGTAATTGCATGTTTTATGTTGATGTTGAACTCAGTTTTACCACTGATGATTTCCGAACAAAATGGTTTGTTAAAATGGTCACTCACTGGGCCTTTAGCTCATGTTTTCAATGTTTTCTTTCCCCTCCAGGTAGCAAGGACGTTCCAGGTGCTTTGCCTACTCCAACTCGCCCTGCTTAAGCTTTGAGATTCAGAAAAACCTGACTTGTGGAAGTGTTGTTGTATGTTAAACCTCTATTAGATGGCATGTAAATATACGTGTATAGCTGTAAGAGATCGAACCATGGTTTGTAATAGAACTTAAGAATGAGTTGAAGAAGTAGGTTTGACTTGTTTATACTTCCCTATAAGTTATATTTAAATGTCTTAGAACGTGAAATTTATTGTGAATAGTTCAGGATATGTAAGAAGTGATGGATGGTATGCGTCACAAGAGGGGTGATGTATACTATCCTCACGTTCCCTTTCAGGTTAAGTAGGTGAACTTGGGAGGGGGTGTGACATGTTGAGTCTTGCTCCACCCCAACTAAGGATTGTTATCGACGTTGAGTGCGTTGAGTTTTACTCCGCCTCAACTAAGGATGTTTTCGACGTCGGATGCGTTGAGTCTTGCTCCGCCCTGATTAAGGGAAAGTTTTTTAGAACGAACTGTTTTTCGTATATAATGATTTTGCCATGAACATATGTGATTTGTTTACGTTGTTCAAATTATGATTTTACATAACTGATTCGTTGTATCATGTTTACGTTTATGGCGTTATTATGATTTTAACATGTCTGTTTTCGAACAAAATATAGTTTTACAAAATTAGTCACTCACGGGGCTTTTAGCTCACGTTTTCCATGTTTTCTTTTCCTCCCAGGTAGCAAGGACGTTTCTGGTGCATTGCCTACTCCAACTCGCCCTCCATTAATTTCGAGTTTCCAAAGACAGTTTATTTTCTCGTTGTTGTATGTGTAAATAACTTAGCATTGGTGGCATGTAGATTTAGTTGTTTATAAGTGGGTTATGAGAGAATATGTTATAAAAGTGTACTGTGTACAGGAATGGATTATTATGTTATGACCATGTGTTAATATGGCTGAATTCTATGAATGTATACGTATGGAAATGTTTGTGCAGGAAGTTATGTAAGGTGGGGCAATATGCATCACAAGAGGGGTGATGAATATTGTCTTCACATCTCCTTTCAGGTTATGTAGGTAATCAGAGAGGGGGTGTGACAAGTTGGTATCAGAGCAAAAGAGTCTTGGGAATAGGATCATGCATTATAGTGTAGGAACATGTAATTTTAGCCAATAGTAACATTGTGTTGTCATATAGGAAAACATGCAACCTCGAAGCAGGCGAGTGAGGCAATCGGCAACCGGAACTCCTCAAGCTACTGGAGACCGTGGAAATATGTCAGAGGGTGAATCTAGTCATCCTCAAGTTGGCGTCAATGTCGAGGAGCATATATTTACTAGAATTGCTGAAAGATTGGCTGCAAGCATTGGATCAGTGGAAGCAGAACCAGAAAAGAAATACAGCATAGAAAGATTGAAGGCTTTGGGTGCCACTACTTTTGAAGGCACTGTTGATCCTATAGAAGCAGAGGCATGGTTGAATCTACTTGAGAAATGCTATCGTGTAATGAGATGCCCTGATGATAGAAAAGTGGAATTGGCAGTGTTTTTGCTCCAAAAAGGGGTAGAAGATTGGTGGAGAATTGTAGAGAGCAGGAAAGAGGATACAGGAGAAATAGGCTGGAATGAGTTTAAGAAGGCATTCCAAGAGAAATATTGTCCAAGATCATTCCGAGATGCCAAACGAAATGAGTTTCTGAAGTTAATACAGGGATCCATGTCAGTGGCGGAATATGAAAAGAAATATACAGAACTGTCTAAGTATGCCATGACGATTGTTGCAGATGAGATTGACAGGTGCAAGAGATTTGAAGAAGGTTTACGGAAGGAGATACATACTCCTGTAACTGCTAGTGCTGAGTGGACAGATTTCTCCAAACTCGTAGAGGCAGCTATGCAAGTTGAAAGGAGTTTGATGGAAAGGAGAACGAAACGAGAATCAGCTGAAGGTAGACAGACAATTCACACTTCTGGTACTACTCAAGGGCAGTCAGGCAGGAGATTTGTACCAGGTGTATTTAGTGGAGGAAATTTCAAGACCAGATCGAGTGGACAGGGTACTTCCAAGGGAGATACTGGAGGAAATGCACGGAAGCAAGAACCAAGGAGTTTTACTGGTCCAACTCAAATAGTGGACGGTTCTCGAAGTGGACAACCTGGAGAGTCCACAGCTAGTTTCGCAAGATAACTATTATGTCCCAGGTGCGGGAAGTATCATTGGGGACAGTGTAAGGGCAATGTATGTTACCATTGTGGACAAGCGGGTCACTATAAACGAGAATGTCCTCAGTTGATGCAAGAATTTAAAGCTGAACAGAGAACTGGTTCATTTACAACTAGTCAACCACAACGACCTGCAGGAATTGCTGATGAGGGAACTAGTGGATCAAGACAGAAGGGAGCTGCAGGGCGACCAAAACAGCAAGGAAAAGTCTTTGCAATGACTCAGCAAGAGGCTGAAGATGCTCCTAATGTGGTTACTGGTACACTTTCAATATGTCATACTCCTGCTCATGTTTTGATAGACCCTGGTGCTACTAAAATGTTTGCTGTGAATATAACTAGTACATTAGAATCTTTGCCTGAGGAACTGTTTGTTTATACCCCTGTTGGAGATGTCTTTGTGGCTAGTAAGGTGTATAAAGATTGTGTGATTGAAATTGATGGTGTGACTATGATAGCCAACTTGATACCCTTAGATATTCAGGAGTTTGATATGATATTGGGAATGGATTTCTTATCCAAATATTGAGCCACTGTGGATTGTTTCCAGAAGGAAGTCGTATTTAGAGGATTCGAAGGAAAAGAAGTTATTTTCAAGGGTGACAGAAAATTCCTTCCTACTTGTGTAATATCTGCAGTTAAAGCTAGGAAGTTGTTAAGCAAGGGTTGTCCAGCATACCTTGCTTACATGGTTGATACACAGGCCGGTAAGTTAAGACCAGAAGATATTCCTATGGTGAATAAATTTCTTGATGTATTTCCTGAAGAGCTGCCAGGATTACCACCTAATAGAGAAGTGGAGTTCATTATTGATCTAGTTCCTGGAACAACACCCATTTCACAGGCACCATACCGTATGGCACCATCAAAACTGAAGGAGTTGAAGGTGCAGTTACAGGAACTAATAGATAAGGGGTATATTAGACCGAGTGTATCTCCGTGAGGTGCACTGGTGTTATTTGTGAAGAAAAAGGACGATACTTTGAGACTGTGCATTGATTATCGTCAGTTAAATAAGGTCACCATATGCAACAAATATCCCTTGCCTCGTATTGATGATTTGTTGGATCAACTTAGAGGGGCATCAGTGTTCTCAAAGATAGACCTAAGATCGGGATATCATCAGTTGAAGGTCAGACAGACAGATGTACCAAAGACAGCTTTTAGAACGAGGTATAGACACTATGAATTCCTCGTGATGCCTTTTGGTCTGACAAATGCCCCAGCAATGTTTATGAACTTGATGAATAAGATTTTCCATCCTTATTTGGATCAGTTTGTGATTGTATTTATTGATGATATTCCAGTGTATTCTAGAAGCAAGGAAGAACATGCAGGACATCTTAGAATTGTATTACAGACTTTGAGAAAAAAGAGATTGTATGCAAAATTCAGCAAATGCGAGTTTTGGCTAGAACGAGTAATGTTTCTGGGTCATATTGTTACTGCTACAGGAGTTGGAGTAGATCCTCAAAAGATCGAGGCAATTACCAGATGGGAACAGCCAAGGACAGTAACAGAGGTTCGTAGTTTTTTGGGACTCGCAGGTTATTATCGGCACTTTGTACCGGGTTTTTCCAAGATAGCATTACCACTGACTCATTTGACTAAGAAAGGAACTAAATTTGAATGCAATGAAGAATGTGAGCAAAGTTTCCAAGAGTTAAAAAAGAGATTAGTGACAGTGCCTATTTTAGCACTTCCAGAGACAGGGAAGGAGTTTGAGGTGTATTGTGACGCCTCTTGTCAAGGGTTGGGTTGTGTACTGATGCAAAAAGGTAAAGTTATAGCTTATGCCTCTAGACAGTTGAGGCCACATGAAGTTAATTACCCTACCCATGACTTAGAACTAGTAGCAGTGGTGTTGGCATTAAAGATGTGGCGGCATTATTTGTTTGGAGAGAAGTGCCATATCTATACGGATCACAAAAGTTTGAAATACATCCTTGATCAAAAAGAACTTAACATGAGACAAAGGAGACGGTTGGAACTAATCAAGGATTACGATTGCACTATAAATTATCATCCAGGGAAAGCAAATGTTGTAGCTGACGCGTTGAGTAGGAAGTCGAGACAAACCAAGACTTCATTGAATACAATTAGTGCAGAATTGACGAAGGAGTTAAAGAGTTCAAATGCATCTTTATCGGTAGACAAGTTGGGAGGTTTGCTTGCACACTTCCAGGTAAGACCTACTTTGATGAGTTAGATTGTTAGCAAACAAATGGAAGATTCTGTACTCAAGAAGATAGTAGAAGAGGTGAATCTCAACCAAAGAACGGATTTTGAAATAAGAAGTGATGGAGCTTTAATGAAACAAGGAAGATTGTGTGTCCCAAATGACTTAACATTGAAAAATGTTATTCTAGAGGAAGCTCATAGTTTTGCATATGCAATGCATCCTGGAAGTACAAAGATGTACAGGACTTTGAGAGAATATTATTGGTGGCCAGGAATGAAATGAGAAATTGCTGAATGTGTAGCGAGATGTTTGATATGTCAGCAAGTAAAGCCAGAAAGACAAAGACCTGGTAGACTTTTAAAACCACTCCCAGTACCTGAGTGGAAATGGGAACATATCACTATGGACTTCTTATTTGGTCTTCCTAAAACTCCAAATGGGTATGATGTAATATGGGTAATAGTTGATAGATTTACTAAAATTGCCCGATTCTTACCAGTTAAAGTGACTTTTACTTTAGATAAACTGGCCAAATTGTATGTTGAGAAGATAGTAAGTCAGTATGGAGCTCCTGTGTCTATTATTTCTGATAGAGATCCGAGATTCACATCTAAGTTCAGGCCGAGTTTACAACAAGCATTGAGAACTAAACTTAAGTTTAGTACAGCTTTTCATCCTCAAACTGATGGACAATCAGAAAGAACGATTCAGACTCTAGAGGACATGTTGCGTGCTTGTGCGCTGCAATTTAAAGGAAGCTGGAACACTCAATTGTCTTTGATGGAGTTTGCGTATAATAATAGTTACCATTCTAGTATTGGAATGGCACCCTATGAGGCATTGTATGGCAGACGTTGCAAAACTCCTATATGTTGGGGTGAAGTAGGAGAAAGGAAGTTAATGGGACCAGAATTAGTCCAAACTATATCTGAGAACGTGAAATTCATAAGAGAAAGGTTGAAAACGGCACAGGATCGACAGAAAAGCTACGCTGATAAGAGGCGTCGAGATTTAGAATTTGAAGTTGGTGATAAAGTCTTCTTGAAATTATTTCCCTAGAAATGAATTTTGAGATTCGAAAGGAAAGGGAAGTTGAGTCCGAGATATATTGGGCCTTATGAGATTCTGGAACGCATAGGACCGTCGGCTTATCGGTTGGCGTTACCTATGGAATTGTCTAAAATACATGATGTATTTCATGTTTCTCTACTAAGGAAGTACATTCCAGATCCTACACATGTTTTGAAAGCTCAACCTATTCAGGTAAATGAAGATTTATCTTATGAAGAGGAACCTATGCAAATTCTTGATCGAAAGGAACAAGTTCTGAGAACAAAAATGATACCGCTTGTTAAAGTTTTGTGGAGAAATCACAAAGCGGAAGAGGCAACGTGGGAAAGTGAAGATCAAATGAAGATCAAATACCCTCATCTCTTTACGGAGTGACTTAACCTGAATTTCGAGGACGAAATTCTCAAAAAGGGGGTAATGAATTGTAAGCACCTAATTGGTTAGCACGTTCAAAAGCTGTAAGCGAACTAGTATTAATAATCTCATATTGTTAGAAAAAAAAAAGAAAACTAAAAAGGAAAGAAGAAAAAAAAGAAAAAAAAAAGGAAGTAGAAAAAGAAAAGAGAAGAAAACGAAAAAGAAAAAGAGATGATAAGGATGAGAAGTCGGTTTTTAACCTTTCTTTGGATAGAAAATTTTGCCGACTTCATTCTACTCATTTCCAAACTATGCTATTATTCAGCTGCACGTTGTGGAAAGGTTGAAGAAGATTTCTAGGGTAATTTCGTGCAAGGTTTTGGAAGATTTCATGGTAAAACTGAAGCTGAAACAGAAGCTTCATCTGCTGTAGCACAGCTCGAACCAGGTCTGGTATTTAGTGAATATCGAGCTGAAGAGATTGAATTTTCGGCTGAAATTTTAAGGTTAGTAATTTAACTCAATTGTGAACAACTTTTATGAAGGAAGCTTGAGTTGAAATGGATTAGAAACATGTAAACTTTTAGCTGGAAGTTACTGATACGAAATTTCTGTACAATCTAGAGCAGCACAAAGAAAACTTGCAATATCTGATGAACCAAGACGAGTTAAGCCACGAAATTTTGCGGTAAGCTAGAAAACATGTTTCACTACAAGTTTGTAGAAGGAAAGAAGTTCTAAATCTTGTTGGAAATATGACTTTGAATTGACAGAAGTGAGAACAAACAAGAAAGGAGGAAACTCTGCTGTCGGGTGCTGTTTGGAAGCAGGTAACGCTGAGAATTGGAGCGTGTGTCGCTGGTCGTGTAAAGGAGGATTTTCTCTCACAAATCTCGCTGGCTCTCGCTCAGTATCGCTCATCAGGTAGTCTCGCTAGTATAGCTCATGCTGGTGTCGCTAGTGTCGTGACCTGTTGTGTAATTTCATTAGTAAACTCGCTAGTAAGGTGAAATCTCGTTGGTAATCTCGCTAGTGACATAAAATCTCGCTTATTATGTATATTTTAGGAAAGAAAGGGAGTCTGTTTAGTTTGGTTTTTCTTATGAGATATGACTTTGAGATGAACTGTTTTCTTGAAAAGCATAATGTTTGATAATATTATTCACAAGGCATGTTTTATCCGTTTTCTATAAGATGTTGAATGACATGTCTTGAAATGTTGTTTATCATGATATATCTGATTTTCATGAAAGATTTTCTTGTGAACTATTTACATATAATACTGGTTTCTAAAATGTTTTAGAGGAGGCTCAATGCTGAAGGACATGAGAAAGCATGTGAGTTTCCCTGGGACCCAGTACTGAAGGACTCGTAGAAGGTACTTTGGCAACCAGCCATATTTCTATGTGCACATAGAGGTTGTGACGATGGGTGTGTTGAGTCTTGCTCCACCCCAACTAAGGATTGTTATCGATGTTGAGTTTTACTCCGCCTCAACTAAGGATGTTTTCGACGTCGAGTGCGTTGAGTCTTGTACCGCCCTGACTAAGGGAAAGCTTTTTAGAACGAACTGTTTTTCGTATACGATGATTTTGGCATGAACATATGTGATTTGTTTACGTTGTTGAAATTATGATTTTACAGAAATAATTATTTGTATCACGTTTACGTTTATGGCGTTATTATGATTTTAACATGCCTATTTTCGAACAAAAGATAGTTTTACAAAATTAGTCACTCACGGGGCTTTTAGCTCACGTTTTCCATGTTTTCTTTTCCTCCCAAGTAGCAACGACGTTCCTGGTTCATTGCCTACTCCAACTCGCCTGCTTAAGTTTTGAGTTTCCAAAGATAGTTTATTTTCTCGTTGTTGTACGTGTAAATAACTTAGCACTGGTGGCATGTAGATTTAGTTGTTTATAAGTGGGTTATGAGAGAATATATTATAAAAGTGTACTGTGTACAGGAATGGATTATTATATTTTGACCATGCGTTAATATGACTAAATTCTATGAATGTATACGTATGGAAATGTTTGTGCAGGAAGTTATGTAAGATGGGGCAATATGCGTCACAAGAGGGGTGATGAATATTGTCTTCACATCTCCTTTCAGGTTATGTAGGTAATCAGAGAGGGGGTGTGACACCGCTGATTGGTAGTGTTGAGGTTTTAATCAACGTGCAAATGCATCATAGGAATCTCACTGTGCATGTGTCACCCTTATCTTTGACCTAGTTGCTTAAGAGACATAATTGTGAGTGGAAATTCGAGGAAACAAAGGAAACTTGGAACACAAGCTTGTGGAGTTAGAAGAATTTTAAGGCAAAAAATCTAGGGCTTGTAGAGTTAGTTTTTTGGAAGTAAGTTGAGATGGTAAGGAGGAAGAAAAGAGTTTGTGCCAACTTGAGTTTTGGGTTGAGAATAAACCATACATCTAGGAAGAATTGGTTAAGTGTTAGTTTTTTGGAAGTAAGTTAGACACATAGGGGAGTATTGGGCGCATAGAAGGCTAGAAAAGGCCACCTGAACCATTCAGAAGTCGATACGAACTTTCCTAGAAGTCAAACTTTATGAGAAAAGTCAAACTTACAAGGAAAAGTCAACAAAACTTACAAAGAAGTCAAACTTATCGGGAAATAGTCAACGAAACTTACAAGGAAATTGAACTTATCGGGAAGGTAACTTTCAGGGTTGAATCGACGAGATTTATAAGGAGTGAACTGGCTGAACTTATCGAGAAACAAAGGTGTGAAGCTTATCGGAAAGCTAAACCGTCAGAACTTACCGGGAAACTACACACGAACTTAGCCAAACCCCCAAAACTTACCAGGAAACCGAAACGCCGGAACTTACCAAGAAGACCAACCCAACAGAACTTTACGGAAAAAGTTGCAGAATGCGTTGTCTCTTCGATCTGACCCAATTTTGGTGCTAAGTGGCTTCATTTTGGATTTTACACTTCATAAGGAGGAAGAGGTGTTGTGATGCATGACCAAGAATACATGCAAGGAAACAAATGTTTACCTTAGAGAGGAAAATCAGAATTTACCTTAGAGAGGAAAGAGAGAAAGAAGAGAGAAAAGAGAGAAAGAAGGTTTGGCTAAATTTTGCTTGTCGGGAGGAGCTAGGGGAAGCATATAACTCATTAAGAGCCTAGGACAAGTTGTGAGTGACTTAATTTCATTTAAATGATTTGTACTCTTGATATTTCTAGAATGCTCGGTTTATTCGCAAAATATGAGATTTCTGACATGAGTTGAATTTGATAAAGCATGTGTTTCTTTATATGATTTTGAACATGCTTTTACATGGTTTTGAGCATGATGTTTATGATACCGAGCTTTGTGAAAAGCATGTTGTTTGAGAAATATTTTGAAATTTCTGAAGAATTGTTATCTCGTGTTTACAAATGATTTAATTAATAGAAAACATGCATGTTAAAATTACCATATACCATAATCATGAAACATGGATTTAAATCATCATTACCGCAAAACACATTTCTCGATAATTTAGTCAAATTACACATGTTCCACAATCTACGTAAAACATAGTTCAAACATCATTGCTGTAAAATTATACTTTCCATCAACTTAATCAAATCACATAAATTCATTCTTAAATAGTTGTACATGAAATCAGTTCATTCTTAAAAATTTCCCTTAGTTGAGGCAGAGCAATGCTCTACGCTTCTCAACGTCGATTATCCTTAGCTGTGTGGAGTAATCTCAACACATCAGCGTCATATATTCCTCTATGTGCACATAGATATATTATAATCCGGGCCGCCCGCAATGTCTTCTCCAAGTCCTTGAGCATTGGGGTCCCATTTTCGTATCCAGGTTACCCATCTGCCTTCTACGAGTCCTTCAGCATTGGGTACATTTTCTATATCCCGGCTACCCCTTGGCCTTCTCCAAGTCCCTGAGCCTCGGGTGCCCTTTTCTAAGTTTTATAAATACACCAATTACGTTTTGGAAGCATCATATCATAAACTCATAAGTTAACCTTTACCAACTAAAATCATATAATATCAAAACAGCATGCTTCCAGAAAACTCAAGTTCAAAGCTTTAATATCAACACCATGCTTTTCAGTAAAATCATGAAATCACATATTATCAATCAGCATGCGTTTTATAAACATATAGCAAATAACCAGCATACTCAAATATTTTTCAAATAAAACACATGCATTTACTCATCGAAAAATCATGAAATCATATTTTTGAAGAAGAACGTTAATGTTACTCACATTATACTTGCTCAAGAATAGTTCCCCCTCCTTTTCACTATTGCCTTTTTCCCGAGCTTCTCGAACGCAGCGTTCTATCCCTGAAACGCAAGGCTTTACATTCCTCTGTCAGCTCGGTTGGACACAACCTTGCCCTTGAACACAAGGTTGACAGTTAACGCGAGGTACAGTCTAACTCTTCTTTACTTCTCTTTTGGATGCGTCAACCTCCAATGGACTCAAGATTCACCTTGAACGCATCGTTCATCTTGAACGCGTTGTTCATCTTACTTAGACGCAAAACAACTTCTTTAACACAAGATAGCTAAGTTGTCAAGAATATCTTTTCTCTTGGCCGCAGACTTCTACTACGGACACAAGGATTCCTCCTTCTGCCTCCTCTCTCCCTTTTCTCTCAAGAATTCTTACTTTAGCATCATCCGTCGCTCCTTTTCCCTCAAGGTCCTATTTATAGCTTTGGAATAGAAGGCTTTTCATACTGCTTCTCCTCTCTTTTGCCACTTGTTTGTCACATGTCACCTTGCATGCAATACTTAACATGTTTTCTAACACCTCCTACTTATAAGGTGTCAAGTCTATATAAAGCCACCTAGCCTTTATAAGCTTATCTTATGCGTCCAACATATTCCAATATACAAACTATTCATTCAATCATATCATACTACCCCTATGTGTCCATTGAATTTCCTTTAAGGTTTTAGCTTCTTTACTTACTTTCTTTACTCTCTGCCATAATACTTTTGAACCCATTTCTCCACCGCCTACTACTAGGCGTCTGTGCCCTACCACATCATACCATGCGTCCAACTTTCTTCCCTTATGTCAAGTCTTAACTACAGATCCTTCTTTTGTGTGATCACACATCCAACGATGTGAATTACCCTTGTTAACCAAATTCAACTTAAAACCACCCTTAATGCATTTGTACTCTTTGCATTCACCTTTACTTCGTTCTGTGTCCATAATCTTCCTCCTGTCCTTGAGGATTCCTTGATTATCCCTCTATACGTTCGTGAACTTGTAATCCAATGTTATTCATTTAACATTTTCCTTGTACTAAAATATCTCTTATGATAAATTAGTATGCGTCCACCTCCTTCACCAGTCTTCAAAACTTACTTCTCAACCTTCTACTTTATCCAACACTCGAGAACACATCCCTTCATAGTAATCTAAGTGTCTTACCTTTGCCAATGTTTACATCTTCATAATTACCTCCTACGTGTTTCACTTCTTTCCCTTCAAGCTCTTGGATTACTTCCTATACGTCCACTTTTAGCATGCGTTACCTTAGTCCTGACCATTCAACATGACCTCTTATTTCTTTTCTTTATTGGCTCTTCAATGCATCGATTTTTTTTTTAAAAAGTAGAGTGTGACAACCGCGGTATTGAAGGATTAGAGAAGGTACATGGGCAACCCGGGATATAATTCTTATGTGCACATAGAGAGAAATTCGACATTGTTGTGTTGAGAGTACTCCACACAGCTAAGATTATTCAACGTTGGATATGATGAGATTATTCCATCCCAACAAAGGTTGTTTTCAACGTTGGGCGTGTTGAAATTACTCCACCCTGACTAAGGTTGTTTTCGACGTTGAGCAGCGTTGAGTTTACTTCACCTCGACTAAGGGAAAAACTTTCAAAATATGCAAATGTTTATAAGCTTCCAAATCCTTTGCTATTTGATTATCAAACATGTTTTCGTTGAGATTTTAAGCCAAGCATAGTTTTCTAAACTTAGCCAAGCATAGTTTTCTAAACTTGTCCCTCGCTGGGCAACTTAGCTCATGTTTTCAAATGTTTTTTCACTTTTCAGGTAGTGAGCAGAACCGAGGTGCTTAGCCTACTCGTCGAACTCGTCTGGATCTGCTACTTAGTTTGAACTTTGTAAATATTTATACTTAGACATAGCATTGTACATATTAGGGTCTAAGGAGTGGTAGTTGTGTAAAACTCTGCTGATATTATTTTAAAGGTTTTTATTTGAGATTATTATGTATGGCCTGGATACAAGTTATAATTTTGTTATTTACTTGGTAAGGACTTGAGGAGAGTTAAGTTGACAATAGATGTAGAAAAATGGTCAATGTCTGCTATCACCACGCTTCTTTTAGGGTTAAGAGGGTAGCTGGGGAGGGGGTGTGACTGTGTAACCTAAAGGAGGAGATCGCAGGATGTGATGACGCACACCCTTCACCCGCTTACTATGAACTACTTCCCCTATTCACCTTGTTATTGACTCATGCAAACACTTTCGTAATGGAGGTCTCTCTCAGGGCGACACAAAACCGAGCATGAATCTCACAGTGTGAACTCTTAGGGATGTGAGAGCTAAGAACTATTCTTCCCCCATAGAAGTTGTAAGACCCTAACTCATAATTCTTAAGATGGCTACTGAAAGAAGAAGTAAGAGAAGAAGTAAGATTAGTTAAACGCATAATATTAGGAAAAGAATGGATATTCCACTAAGAGTGAGAATGAAGGATTGAAGGCATAGTTTGGGGATTAATTAAAAATTAGATGTATTTTTTAGCATAGCCCGGTTAATGCATAGATGTAAAGCATTAAAGTGTGGTATTTTAAATTGGAAGGAATTTGATATTGAATTTTGAAAAGGAAAACGAGAATTAGGAAAAAGAGGAAACGCATGGCTCACACTTAGTCTTGGAAATTAACAAGTTATGGGATTGGTTTTTTACGGTGTTAAGCTAGAAAGAAAAGAGAAGTCAAAGAACCTTAGGGTGTGAACAACATGCGTTGAAGGTTTATTATGAGTTAGTAAGAATTTTGGTGTTGATAAAGAAGTTTATGCTCGAAGACAAGGACATTTAGTGTTTAAGGTAACCAAGGGTCGTTAAGGCTATGCGTTGAAAAGCTCAATTCCATGGTAAATGGAAATATAACTTTGATTTCGGGTAAACGCATAGGTTGAAATTCAAGAGTTTAAAGGGTAGGAAGTTGGACGCATGGTACGATGCAGTAAGGTACAAACGCATAGTAGTATGTGTTTGAGACATTGACGCCTAGTAATGTACGGTGAAGAAACGGTTTCAAAGGTATTATGGCCAAAAGTAAAGGAAATAAGTAATGAAGCTAAAACCTTAAAGGATATTCAGTGAACGGGGCAGTATGATTGAATGAATAGTTTGTATATTAGAATACGTTGGGCATATGAGATAAGCTTAAAACGGCTTGGTGGCTTCATATAAACTTGACACCTTATAAGCGGGAGGTGTTAGAAGGCATGTTAAGTATTGCATGCAAGGTGACGCTTGGATAAATACATGGTTGGTTAAGTTGCAACGTGACATGTGGAAACAAGTGGTAGAAAGAGAGGAGATGTAGTATGATCAGCCTCTACTCCAAAGCTATAATTGGGACCTTGAGAGAAAAGAAGTGACTGATGATTATGAAGTAAGAATTCTTGAGAGAAAGGAGGAATCCTTGTGTCCATAATAGAAGTCTACGGCCAAGGAAGAAGATATTCTTGACAACTTAGCTATATCTTGTGTTAAAGAATTGTCTTGCGTCTAAAAGAGTCAGCCTTCCGTCTACGCATCCAAAAAGAGAAGTAAGGAAGAGTTGGGATGCACCTAGTATTAGCTATCCACCTTGCATTTAAGGGCAGGGTTGCAACCAATTGAGCTACCAGAGGAATATAAGGCCTTGCGTTCCAGGATTAGAACGTTGCGTCCAAGAAGCTAGAAAAAAGGGAAATAGCGGGATAGAGGAGAAACTATCCTTAAAGTGTTCTGTGAGTGACACATTTCTTTCTTTGAAAATGTTTATTTTGAAATGTTATTCTAATTTCATTTTGAGCTACGATTTGATGAAAAATGATTATTTGAAAAGCATGGTGCTTGAATATATTTAGTTCACAAGGCATGTCTTATTGTTTTCTATAAGTTGTTGAAAAGCATGTTGCGAAATGTAGTTTGCCGAGGTATATCTTATTTCTTCATGAAAGATTTCATATGAACTAGTTATGTGAAATGTTGGTTTCTAAAATGTTTTAGAAGGGGCTCAATGCTGAGGGACATGAGAAGGCATGTGAGTTTCCCCTAGACCCAGTACTGAGGGACATGAGAAGGTACATGGGCGACCGGTCATATTCCTATGTGCACATAGAGGTTGATATTGCTGGTGCGTCGAGTTTTGCTCCGCATCAAGCTAGGAATGATTTCAACGTTGGGTGTGTTGAGTTTTGTTCCACCCCAACTAAGGACGTTTTCAACGTTGAGAGCGTTGAGTCTTACTCCGCCTCAACTAAGGGAAATTTTTAAAGAACGAATTGATTTCATATACAGCTATTCTTGAATGTACTTATGTTATTTGATTAAGAAGTTGGAAAGTACGATTTTGCGGTAATGATGATTTGAATCCATGTTTTATGATTATGGTGTACAATATTTTGAACATGCCTCTTTCGAACTAAAGATAGTTTTACAAAATCTGTCACTCGCTGGGCTTTTAGCTCACCCCTTCTTATGTTTTTCATTTTTCAGGTAGCATGACAGTTCCCGTTGCCGATCGAAGTCGAGGTTTGTCAAAAGTTAATGGTATCATCGTCCTAGGAAGAGTGGTTAAACAGGCATAAGGGAAGTTCGACAGCCGAAGTCGATAATAGGGTCGATGACTGCTGTCCTCACTGTCACACCCCCTCCCAGGCTACTCTACCCAACCCGAGAAGAGATGTGAAGACAGCATACATCACCTCTTTTGTGACGCATACTATCCACTAACACACTTGTCCTATACTGTTCACAACATACATGACACTCCTTAATATATATCAACCATAATGTATAGGAAATTATATTCATAATGATAATTCAGAATACAACTCTTCCATAAAGCCCTTATACAAAATCATGTTTCAACTCCCAGTAAATGTACAACTAGGTCTACATGCCACCTATATAAGGTTTTACATACAAGCAACTTTGCAAAATAGGACAATTTTCTGGAAACTCGAAGCTTAAGCAAGGCGAGTTGGAGTAGGCAAAGCACCAGGAATGTCCTTGCTACCTAGAGGGGAAAGAAAAACTTTAAAACATAAGCTAACAGCTCAGTGAGTAATTTTAAACAAATTCTTTTAGTTCAAAAATCATCAGGGTTTAAACAAATTCTGATAACATGAGTAAAACATAGAATTCATCACATTTTCATTGATTAAATCACGTTTAAATGCCCTTATCAAATCATACATGGTTTTTCAACAATTCGTAAATAAAACAGTATGATTACAACACTTTTTCTTAGTTGAGGCGGAGCAAAACTCAACACCCTAACGTCGAAAACAAATAAGGCCCGATGCGGAGCAAGACTCAACGCACCAGTATATAACCTCTATGTGCACATAGGAACATGGCGGGTTGCCCAAGTACCTTCTCCATGCCCATCAGTACTGGGTCGCGGAGAAACTCACATGCCTTCTCATGTCCTTCAGCATTGAGCCTCCTCTAAAACATTTTTCCTTTAGTTTAATACAATACTTGTACAAACAGTTCATAGTCAAATCTTTCATAAGAA
The DNA here is from genome assembly GCA_031780015.1 of Citrullus colocynthis. Taxonomy (NCBI): domain Eukaryota; kingdom Viridiplantae; phylum Streptophyta; class Magnoliopsida; order Cucurbitales; family Cucurbitaceae; genus Citrullus; species Citrullus colocynthis. The sequence goes on from QLSR01000032.1 coordinate 302,644, forward strand.
AATAGGGCATTTCATAAATCAATATCAATCCATAAATCTGCTTTTCAATATCGTTTAGCAAAAACATCAATAAATAAGAAAAACCAAATTGACATGTACAATAGAATTGTTGAAACAAGAAAAGAAGTGCACTCACAACTCCTTTCTAGGCCTTGAATGGATTATACGCCCTTCCTATCTCCTCTTGGCCTGAAATACACATTTCTTAGGTTAAACTTCCCTAAACTTCCTTTCCATACCAAATAACTTTAACCATTCATATTTGATTAATAAATCTTAATGAGCGAGATCCAACTCTACTAGCGAGACCACTAGCGAGATTGGACTACACTGCACGCCATTAGCGATACCAGGGTGAGCAAGACTAGCGACACTCACCTAATCAGCGAGATCCAGCAAGACCTAGCAAGAACTCTATGACGCAAGACTTCTAGCAACACCTACGTTACCCGTCTCGCTTCTCACGCTTAAACTCTTAGCGTCACTTGCAGTCCAGCGATACTTATCTTCCACAGCTTCTACCTTCCCTCTTATTCTCACTTCTATCTGTTACAAATCATATTTCTAGCCAAATTTAGAACTTCTTTCCTTCTACAAACTTGTAGAGTAATATGTTTTCTAGCTTACCTCAAATTTTCGTAGCTTACCTTGTACTTGTTCGTCAGATATTGCTAGATTCCTCCGCACTACTACAGATTGCACAGAAATTCCTTATCAGTCACTTCCAGCTAGAAGTTTACATGTTTCTATTCCTTTTCAACTCAAACATCCTTCATAAAAGTTGTTTAGAATTGAGTTAACTTATTAACTTTAAAATTTCAGCCTTAGACTCGATCTTCTTGATTCGTTTCACTCCAAACATCCGATACTGTCCAGCTTGTGCGTCTGCTAATAACGTGCTGTTCCAGCTTAGATTTCGATATCAAAACGAGTAAAATTCTACCCGAAATCCACAAGAACACCTTCTTCTACCTTCACTTGTAGTTCGTCTAAAAAATGGAACCGACTTAAGCTCTCAAAAATGTCTAAAACTGATAAAATATTCAATTTACTCACCTATATATACTGCCGACTTAACTCTCTTATGCAGGCTGGCGCGCGGTGTTTCCCTTCTCAATTCAAGGTAAGGCGTTCAACGCAGCCCACCATCAACGCCCTTAGCAGACGGCCACCCTCAACGCATGGTGTCCTCAACACCTCCTATCTTCAATGCATACAACTCAATCAGTTATGTCCGTCTCCAACGCATGGAGACCTTAATGCATGCAACCTCACCAACGCATAGTTGTTCAAAACACTTCCCTTCCCCGCCAATGATAAATTCCTCTTCCAACGCAAGTGACTGCTTCAGGTCATAACTCTTCGTGATTTTCACCTTCAACGCATGGTCACTCAAAAGAACAATACTCCTCTTTGTTTTCACCAACGCATAGTCTTGGCCCATGCCTAGCTCTTTCACTCTCGGCTACTTTTCTCTAACAACGCATGGCCCTATTTCTCTTGCCTTGTCCCAACACTTAGCATTATAAGCCAGTGCTTATACTCACGCTCTGTCTTGGGCTACAGGAGGGTAGTTCGGGAAGGGGTGTGACAGAAGTGTTCTAGATGGGTGGGTATAATTTAGGCATATATTACGGGTAATTAAATATAAGCCTAAGCCTAGGTTTATTAGTCCAAATATAACGTTTATATTGGATATTAACCTACAATGTTTAGGTGATAAATATTTTAACATTTTATTGAGTAAGCTTATAAAATCGAGTTATCTAAACTCAAGAACTGGCCAGATCTCAAGGTAGCAGGTGTTCCGTAAACCGTCAACTTAAGTACCTCCAGCCTTAGACAAGATCATGCCAGGTGAGTTTTGTTATCAAAGTTTTATAAGAAACCAACCTATTTTTTAACTATAAAAACAGGATTGCAACTTTGGTGGTTAACACTAAGTTAGCATGCAATTTATCTTTGTTATAGATTTTAAATGTCTAATTCATTTTATAACAATTATAACATAGTACTTATATAACAATTAATTAGCATGCATTTCATGAAATAATATAATATTTATACTAATAGTTATGAAAACCCTAAACATGTATACTATACATTATAACACTTATAACATACTTTCAATGCATAAAACATGCTTGTCCTATGGTGGAGTTTTAAATCTAATATGACAACTTTATGCACACATCAAACAATTTAATTAAAACATACATTCATAAAGCATAAAAAATTAAACACACTAAAATGAACCGGTTTTGGCAATTTTTCTCTAACTAATAACTAAATTATTACATAAACAAATGAGAAATAGCTTTGAACCGCTCTCGAACAATTCGAACCGGCCCAAAGCACTTGAAAACAGCTTGAATCAGACTCCAAACCTCCAAACCCGATTGGAAAAATAGAACCAGACCAAAACCCGGTCCGGATGGACCGCTTCTTCCTTGAGTGCATGTTCCTGAAAATTTTGAACTGTGTCACAATGCTGCTGAAGAGCACCACGACGCTCAAAGGCAGAATCAGCTCTTTGCTTTTCAGCCAACTGCGTTCTTTCCCAATTCTTCAAATTACAACTTAATTTCAACCTATTGACTCTAATGAAATTACAGACACTTCTCAACTCATTAAAGCCCATATACAATTAGGGAATAATTATTACAATACAAAGCTCAATTAAATGCCAAAACCAAAAAATATCCATTTTGGCTCCCACAACATTCATCTCACAAATAAACACCCACCAAGCTCAAATAATGCAAATTGAGTGTTCTAAGCATGCTCTGATACAAATTGGAAGATATTAAATCATGCAAGCGGAAGCAATTGGATCTAAATTACTCTAATTTGCTTTAATTTAAAAGAAAAAACATGCTGATTTTCAAGTTATAAAATAGAAGGTTAGAAAAACAACCTTTGTAGCATCAAACTCTTGCAAATTAACCTTCAAACTGATCACAAATAGGATGTAGACCACCACAAATGTCTTCCTTGCTATTCTCTAGTCTTAGAATTTGATAGTGAGATCAAATTGTGTGAGGAATTGAAGGAAAATTTGTGAATTGAGAGAGGTTGAGAGTTTAGAACTTTGAGTGCTAAAACTCAGCAAAATTCCACCATCAAGAAGAAGAAATATCATTTAAAACATCTCTTTTAAAGAGATTATCATGCAAAAGGAGATTTAATTCCAAATTGACACCTAATTTGCACAATAATAAGTGGGATTAGTGTCAATTTGTGAACAATACAACAAGCCTTCAAATGCATTAGTCATAAAATTACTTAAAATTAGGAAATTGAAAAATTCCACTAACTTAGGTCAACTTTTGACCTTTTGACTTCTAAAGTCAAAATTTCAATATAAAATTAATATGCCTATTAATATAATAATTAATTATATATTTTATTATATAATTTAATATCATATATTAAATTATCTAAATCCAATTTAACTATTCCCAATATGAATCTCTATTCACATACACAATATTTAAATCATATTTAAATATTTTTATCTCTCTATATTGTTCAATTCGAATTAAACAATAAGTCATTAAACTCTTTTAACACTTTACTCTTTAAATTGAATTCAAACGATTTGAATTCATTCATCAAACTGTTCTAGGTTTGGTCCAATATGAGCTAGCAAGGAGACCTAATGGACCTATAGATCATAAGCTCCAACGATACGAGATTAATCGGTCAAACTCTTTAACCTAGTTAATCAACATTCGTTAACTACCGGGACACAACAGCTGAACTCTCCTCATTGAAGATATATTTCTAATCACTTGATATAACCATGATTAGTAAGTCGATCATTCAAAAGTTGTTTGTAATCACAAGTAGGTCAAAATTATTGTTTTACCCTTATGAGTACTTCTAGTTCTTTAAGTTCCACTGATCCTCTAATGAACAATAGGTTTATGATTGAACCACTAAACTGATTGCCCTTCAGGCCAATGAAAGGGTAGGGCCCCTTGTTCAAAACCTGGAGTCAGTACTTGAGGAAACAACCTATCTATTATCCCTAAAACAGGTAAGAGTAAATTCTATCTTGCACCTTATGTTCCCAGCTATCTACTCGATCTTATCCCTGAAATGGGAGGCTTGTTAAGCAACGAAGTCAGGCTACTCTCACCTATGCAGATCTAGGATAATCCCGAATTTAAAATAGTTAGTTTTAACAGTAAACGGAGTTATAAAGTAAAATAAACTTTTCATGGTCCGGTCTTATACAAACTCACTACACATAATACCTCTACTTGAATGTCTCTACATAAATGATTTAGGATCACATCATTTGTATCAAATACAAAGTAAGCCGCATCCAATAGTGTCTCCAAGATAAGGTACCCAACCTTATTCAAATACTATAAATCGTTTTGGCTATTTACTCGAACTTGATCCACTTTTATGTCTCTATAAAGTCCAAGTAATCATACTATAGCCAAAGGTTCTTAGTTTATTGAATTTTAGGGTTATTAATTCAACAATGATTTTATTGAATAAACATCAACAACTTTATTGAAAATAGAATTCAGATTACTATTTAGAAACTACGAGTTTTAGGACATCCAGCCCAACAATCAAATACAACATATACCTTCAAAATTTACTGAATTTCTCTTTTATTTACAAGAGAATAAAGTATATCAATGGTAAATCTTGCCCTTCTAGGAAAAATAATAATTTCTTTTCCAAAATCTTTAATAACCAAGAATACAAGACTACAAGACTTAATATCATATTTGATTTTTCACTTTGAGCCTTTTGAATTTTGGAAACGTATTGTCTACTTTAAGTATGATATGCATAGATGCACTATTTACAAAACATAAATATCAATTATTTCTATTTCCTTAAGGAGATTCAAAATCAATCCAAATATCTTATATACAAGTGGGTCAAAAAGAATAATCATCTCTTCAAGGGATTCCAAGAAACTTGTAACATTCAAATAATACCATATTTAGGGGTTCAAAAGATAAGTTATCTCTTCAAAAGATTCAAATAAATTCTCAAAATTTGCTTTCACATTTTATTTTTTATTACTAAGGATTTTAATCTTCAAGAAGACTTTTAGTGTACAATATGTACAATATTATTGGCTCTTTTGCATCACATTTGAAAAATTAAAATTCTCTTTTAAACAATATATGTGTGTTGTTTTAATAGAATAATTATTTCTTCCTTTATAACATGATTTCGACCACAATTATTAAACATTGAAACATTTACTTCAAGGAATGATATTAAATTATTTAGTCGAAATTCATTATTATATGCTCCTTCGTTTTATTCAACCTCAAAAGGTATTAGATAAATGTGTCATTACAATGTTTTTCAAACTTCTTTATCAAATTGTTAATGCAAGAGCAGAGCATGTTTGTTATATGAAAGTAATATATATTTATTAGTTTATAAATATTTATTAATTTAAAATATGTGCAACTACATGTGCAAGGCAAAAACAATGAGCCTAATTGATTTATGAACCTTCAAGTGCATTAAATCAAAATCAACTTTAGGAAGAGCAATTAGCTATTATACATTTCATAAACTTTGCCAAGAGAAAATTTAATCAAATACATATAACCACTATAAATTTCAAAAGTTCACAAATTTATTCACATGAGAATAATTAAAATATTCAACAATCAAAGCAATTTTAATATCAATATGACAAAAATTTGACTAATTCAACTCTCAGGTTAGTTTCCAGGTAAAGGCGTTCCCTCAACCTAGCCAGAACAATTCTTAGATAAAGTTCCCTTATGGTCAATTTTTTATTTCTAATTCATTAATATTTTAATTAATAGCTAATGAATATAAGACTCTTTTCAATTATAGCAAAAGAAACCAAAATATTTACAAATATAGCAAAATTTCGTTGTCTATCTGTGATTGACTGCGATAAATCGCGATATACTGTGTATTTTGCTATTAGTTGTAAATATTTTCAACATTTTGTCATTTAAGATAATTTCTCATTAATATATCAATGACTCAAGTGAATCATCAAACTTTATTTTTAATCTTAAAAGAGAACATAAGAAATAATCTCTAATATTTTAAAATCTTAAACCTTTCAAAATAAAATTAAAGATAGCTTTGGATATTTACTCTAATCATGTTTCAAGATAAAAGATAATATTATTGGAAGATAATCTTAACATATAAAGGATAATATAAGTAGGAGAGAATCTTAATCCCTATTAGAGAACTTCCAACCATTAAAAAGATGAAAGATAAAATCCTAATTTAATTTTCCTATTCAAATATACAAGCATATAAACTAATTAGGAAACATCTCAGTTAAAACTAAAATAAGATCATAATTTACAACGTTAGCCTAAATGACACACTTTATGCAAAGTAAACAACAATTATAAATATATATGACAATTTCTAACTGGGTAATTTTAAGAAATTGAAGACAATTTAAATTACTAGAATTTAAATGAAGGTAAATTGAAAAGGTGGAATTGAAGTGAATGTCACACGTTAGAAAAATATAATTGGAGAAGTTTAAGTTGGATGCGAAGGCAACCAATAGGAGGGGTGAGTTAGAGACATGTGTGGCCGACCAGTGTTAGGTAACAACACCTACTTTTGAACTCTCTACCCCAGTAAGATCGATGCACAACCAGTCTTTTTATTTTCTATTTTTCTTTGGGAAATTTACCGACCTTTGGTTTTGTTCTCTTAAAAAAAAAAAAGAAGAAAAAGAAAAAGTGTGCTTGGTATCTAATATTTCTATTGGAATGTAGTGCTTCGAATGATTAAGTATAAGTGCCTCATTACCAGATTATCTACGTATTTGACATCTTTATGTTATTTATGTTTATGATTTAAGGATTTAGACAAGTGTACTATATAGACCCTCTAACCCTAGAAGTGTCTTAATTTTATAATATGTATTATTGTCTCAACTAAAATTGTTCTCTCTCTGCCTTGTGGGCGTAGCTAACACACTCTTAGTAAACATGTATAGATGTGTTGATCTCTTTTGCTTTACGTTTTCTATTTATTTTTTATTGTCGATTCTTAACCATTTCAAATTAGTCATTTTAGTCTGTGAATTTTAAAAAATGGAGTCCAAAAAGCACTTTTGGTCCCTAAAGTCTTAAGATAAAATAACAATTTAGTTCATGAATTTTGGTTTGTAATGATCTAGTCCCTATACTTTCAATTTTGTAACAATTTAGTCCTTGAACTTCAATTTATAACAACTTAGTCCTTGTACTTTCAAATTTATAACAGTTTAGTCCCTAACGTAAAAAAATATATCAAAATTAGATGTTCAACTTTCATTAATTTATGATGTAGATTTTGCATTTTACAAAAATATTTAGTCTCTAATTAGTTTATTGGTTTTTTTATACAAGAAATCTTATTAAATTTTAACACTAATTTTTATGGTTGGGACTAAATCGTTACAGGATTTTAAAGTAAAAGACTAAATTGTTACATAGTAAAGTTTAGGGACAAAATTATTACAAAATTGAAAATACATGATTATATTGTTACAAACCGAAGTTAAGGAACTAATTTGTTACTTCTAAGAAAGTTTAGGAACTAAAAGTGATTTTTAAATAGAAATGTAAAATAAATAATGTGGCAAGATGACTTGAAAACAAAATATATTTTTAATCTTTCGGCTCCTCTTTCTCCTTACCCTCCTCTTTCTCCCTCCATTCCATTTCTCCTTTTTGTACTGTCTCCTCCCTCTCCATGTCCCCCAAAATTCTCCTTTCATATATCCTAAGCCCTAACCAACGATCCATAGTGATTATAAGCTACAATCTATTATAAACATTCAAAACACAATTGGTCAAATAACTGGCCAAACCTCTTGGCTTCATTTTACTCAACCAAATCCCTGTTTCCTTTAGACTCCGGAATTGGAGGATTATGTGAATTGGGACAATCCTGGGGGATATTTTGATGCTTCTCACAAAATTGAAGTAGAGTTATGCAACTTGCATTTTGATGAAAAATTACTGAGAAAGGAAGATTATGGAGAGGGAGGAGAGACAACAAGGAAGAGAAATGGAGAGGGAGGGGAGGAGGAAATAACTAAGCTGAGAGGAGAGAAAAGGATTTAATTCTAATTTCCTTTTTTTAAGTCATGTTGCCACATCACTTATTTTATGTTTAAACTTAATAGCTCGATAGTCGATGAACCTTTTAAACATATTCTTAAAAATTGAGGGACTAAAATGAAAAATTTTAAACATTAGAGACGCACCTATTTTTGAAAATGTAGGGACAAGGGAATAGTTTTTCTATGTGATACACACAAAGTCACAAAATCAAAATCTCTCATCAAAACGGTGAATCACCGAATATTAAAAGAACCAAATATTATGGGGATCGTACTAAGATCAACACAGTCTTCACCGCTACAAATATGGTAATGTACATATTTTCGCATTGTCTCTTCTTTTGTGTATTAAGTTCAAACAATGACATACACTCAACTACTAATGTACAATCTCGTTAAAACATTTAACACCTTATGTCCCTTGGGGGGTTTCATTATTCTTTTTCTTCTTGTTATAGTCTATATACCTTGATCAAAGGGTAGTTTTAGATATGAAAGAAGGGGAGTAAAAGAGTATTAGAGAAGAGATAGAAAAAAAATGGAAATATGGAAACAAGTCATAGATTAAACTAGACAAGAGAAATGAAATGAAAGAGGGAGGTGGTGAGGTGCAAATAAAGATTTACATCCATATATTCATGGTAAGAGCATTTTTAAAAAAGTTCTCCTAAAAAAATGTTATGGTTAATATGCAACTTTGGAAAATTAAGGGTATTTTTCAAATGAGGTATTAACGGTTTCAGTCTATATACAATAAATGTATTTTTAGGTTTTGTTTTCAAATATAGCAAAATGAGACAAAATATTTACAAATAATGTCTCTATCTATCAATGATGGACAATTATAGATGTCTATCAATGAAATTACTATCATCTATTAGTATCTATCACTAATACAACAATTACTCTATTTTCAACCATTTTTTTAAAGTTTAATGATATTATTGAAATTTTGAAAGTTCAAGAGTATTTTTTAGGTATGTCAGTTTCCATTGAAAAAAAAATAAAAACTAATGGTAAGAATAGTTTTGAAACTTTTTTAATTTAAAGTTATTATTTTAAAAAAAAAATTAAAGTTAAGAAATATATTTTATAATTTATCCTATAATTATTTACGTTTATATTGGCAGTAAATATACCATGAGAATATAACAAATATACTGTAATGATGATATTTCTTAAGAGTAAAGATTCAAGCAAAAGACCATGGGAAAGAAAACATGCATAAGGATTTTAAAGCACCAACATTGTTTCATATGTATTTTGTAAGAAAAAAATATACAAAATCATCGATTTTAAATACTGTGTTTATCGCCTAACGAATATGGATTAATCTAGTGGTAAAAAAAGAGATGGTTAAGAGATCATGAGTTCAATCTATAGTGATCACCTACTTAAGATTTAATATCTTATGAGTTATCTTGACATCCAAATATTGTAGGATCATGTAGATTGTCCCGTTAGATTAGTCAAATTGTACATAAATTGACTCTAATTTATCAAAAAAAAAAAATCCTTGAATTGCGGTACATTTTTGTGCAATCCAAATTACAATAAAGATGTGTTGTGTAACATAATTTTTTCAAAGAAATTACATCTTTTTATCCAAGAGAAAGCATAAGGAGTGAAAGCAAAAGGGAATAATTTCAATTCCCAAACCCCACTCCACTCCTCATCTTGCTTGCTTCTTGGTAAGGGTAATTTGTAGCCTTTCTTCCAAGTATAATATGTACAAATGTCACTTATTACAATATGAATTATCCTTTGAAAACGCTGTGGGTATCTTTATCTATGTACATGTACTTAGTATTATTATAAAAGTAATCATATATATTGCATCTTACAAAAATTAATAGTTAAACGAAGCTCTTTAGTTTCCTCAATAAATAAATAAATATATAAATATATGTGTGTATATATATATATATATGAAGCTCAAAAAAAATATTTAATATAATTGTTTAGCTAGAGATCAAAAATCATGTCAATTATTGTTGAATTAAACTAATTAATTTTGACATTAAAATTTTTATATTAGATTAAAGTCGAAAGATGACTTTTAATTAAAAATAGTGATTTTTTTAGTTAAAAACGAAAAAATAGTGATTCTATAGTAAAACAAAGTATTTCTGAAATGATTTCAATGTTATAAAGCACTTTTTATAAGTATTTTAAATTGAGTTGGAGATGATTTTAGGACGATTTTCTAATTACTGTTTTTGTAAAGATTATTCTATGGTAGAGCCATCCTTTAAGTAGCTTTCTTCATCAGTCTCACCAACCGGTTTTCATTTTCTCAAACAAATTTCAAGTCTTTTCTTTTTCTTTTTTTTTTTCTTTTTTAGTATATTTCAAAAGTCATTTTAAGTTATTATTACCGAGGATGAATTCTTCCAGTGGACCCAAACTTTTCTTAGTGTTCGTGGGAAAAATTCTAATACTCTAGAGAAAATATTCCATTGGTGAGCCATACATTTTGGATCAAAATAAATTGATAAAATAAGTAACTACAATCGATAATACTTTTAGATCAATAATTAAGTGTATAGCAATATTTTTAAGTTATTACATATATAGCAAAATCTATTGATGATAGACTCTATCACTGATAGACTCCTATTAGCAATACTATATCACAAGTAATAGACTCCTAGAATTGTATCTAAATTTTATTATTTGTGTAAATTTTTTGCATTATGTTATATTTGCTAATACTTTAGGCTTGATTGCTATATTTACAACTATCTTCTATATACACACACACGTAGACATATACATACAAAATACCCCTCAACTTTATAATAGATTTCAATTATGTCTTATCGATTTTGAGAAGTTTTAATTTTACTTTCGAACTTTGAATTTATCTTTTAAAAAATTGTCACAACAACTAATGTGTAAAAAAAATGGGCATAAGTGACATCATTTACTAGCACTGCTAGAAATTTACACTTTTCCAATGGTTAAAAACCGTCGAGAAAAGTACAAAAAGCGTCGGAAAAAACTTTTCCAATGCCATTTTTACCGTCAATAGGGTCGTTGAGAAAGCCTTTTTCTAATGCAAAAAGGTCACTTCATTGAGAATAAAAGATTTTCCGACAGAAAAGATGGAACAACTTTCTCCCGATGCTCATAGTCTAACGTTAGAGAAGTCACCTTGGGCAATCACCTAATTTCCAACGACAGTATAGGAAACTGGTTTTGGGAAATACTTTCCTTTGTCGATGATATTGAAAATACTATCGGGAAATCCACCTTTTTCTTGACAGTTTATCTACCGATATGGCAACCCTAGAGGAGTGAATAGGATTTATTAAAACTAATTAAAATATTTTCTAAATCTAGACCTAATTAAGTAAATTAACAAACTTTTGCTAACAAGTAATTTAAACATGAATTTTATGCAAATAAAATCAATTCAAAATAATTAATAAATTAATAAATAATACTTTAAAACACTCTAGTTTATTCAAATAACAAAATTGGTAATGGATATAGAAATTTGAGAACTATCGATTAAAATATACAAATATGAGCAATTAATTTCAAGAATTAAAAATTGCAATTAATTCATGCAATAAAATATAATAACAAAAATAAATTACAAAAATAAATTAAGAGAGGGATAGAAAATTGACACCATGATTTTATAGTGGTTTGGTACGACCACTCTACATCCATTTCTTAGCTCTATTTCGGTATGTCACTAGCAACCTTGACTCTTTTCACTGCTTAGAGTCGAATCGTTACGGTGCTCTTTTTTCGAGTTTAAGAGGAAAGTCAATCTTTTCCACATATTAGAATCAAATCGTTACAACCCCTCTTTTTCGGAATAAAAAACAACCTTTTCAAAATGTTTGGAAAAATTAAAGAACGCATTTGACAAACTCTCTAAAAGAGTGAATTTACAAATTTTGAGCTCACAACAAATCAATCCTCACCATACATAAATCTCTCTCAATAATTAGATGAAAAGAAAAAAAAATTGAAACTTGGGGAGAAAGCAACAATAGTGGCTTTGTGAATTATAGAGGATTGAAAATAATAAAAGTTGTTAAAGTTTGGAGAAGAAGATGAGTTTAAAAAGAGGGGAAAGTAGGTGAAAAGCACAATTAATTTAGACCATTAGATGTTGGTAAAAGAAAATTAAATGGTGGATATTTAAACCTAACTAACCGTTAGACACAAACATAAAAAAAATTATTAAGTTCTTTTTTTTTTTAAATCAACTAGCGGTTAGATAATATTAAATTTATTTTCTTTTCAAATCAACTAGCTGTTAGACACAAATATAAAATAATATTAAATTTATTTTCTTTTTAATACCAATCCAAAAAATAAAAAACCCACTATGTGTTATTCACTCCATAGCTCTAAGTGGCACTCTCTAAATAGTCCAAATAAGATAATTTTCCCTTAACCTTATTTCGGCTCTAACTTCTTCATTTGAACTTCGATTTGGGTGATTAAAGAGGCGTCAGAATTGTTGTTCTGAGCTCTATGTTATATTCAAAATAATAAAATTTTTTGTAAAAAAAATCAAGTTTGTTATCATTCAAATATTAATTAATTTGAGATCAAGGGTCAAAAGGCCAATATCTTTTAGCATAATTTTTTTTTTTTTTTTTGTAGTGTTGTTTTAAAAAAGTGATATTATTTACAATATTGTTTATGTAAATTGACATGATGACCGATATGTAGACATCTATTATAATTTAGATAATATCATACACTTCTCTAATTTTATGCTTTAACTACCATGTTATTTTTTTCTTCTATTTTAAGGAAAAAATATTTTCTTAGAACAACACATCAATGTTCATGGGTATTTTTTGGAACAAATTTCAATATTTCAAAATTTCAAAACTTAGAGATATAACTGAAACCTACACAACAGTTGAAGAATATTTAGTAAAACTTAACCCTTTAAAACTAGTTGGGTCAAATAGACTTAATTTTAGGGTAATTTTTCAAAAATTTTCAAATAATTTTATTTTTTATTCATGGACTTTCACCATCTTTTTTTTCATTATTTTTATCCTACCAAACTACTCTTATCATCATTAATTATTATTGTTTTTTATTATTAATTTGAAAGTTTTGAATGTTATTATTACGTAATTTATGCTGAATTTGGGAGTTTTGAAAAGTAGCATACAGGTAAGGCTCCTTTTTATTCATTTTTTAATACTTTCAAATGGAAAATTTCACACACATAAATTTTATTTTCATATTTTATTTTTGGGATAAAATTACAAAACCATCATTTTTTTTTTTTTTGTTTTTGTTAAATTCAAACACATTATTTTATTTTCAGGTTTCATTTTAAAACCATCAATTGCATACAATATTTAAAAAAAAATAAACTAGCATTAATTTTATTACAGAAAAAATATTCTTTTTAATATTTTTAGTATTATTTTTTTAAATAATAAAAATTTCAATATTGAAATGTTGCTATAGTAATTGACATACCTTATAACAATCTCTAATTATTTAGATCTATTTGGATTGACGGAAGAAAAAATGTTTTTTAAAAATTCATTTTTATTTAAATTCCTTTGATAAAAATTGTTTAAAATAGATTTTAAAATCTAGTTGTCAAATATTCCAATTATTTTTTTAAATGACTTATTTTCTAAATTAAACACTTGAAAGTGTATTCCAAACACACCTTTAATTTCGTGTTAGGCAAATTTGTAAATTTTAGAAGTTTTTAATATTTGTATAATATCAGTTTATATTAATCTATTTGTGGAAAAACCTTACAATTATGTTTAGGTCTACACGAGAATACACGATCTTTGATCCTACATCATCAAAATTCCTTAGTTTCAATCCAATCAATAACTATGGCTTGATCGAAAATTAAATATAGTTTACATGGTCATTTAATCAATTAATTATTCTTTGTATTCTTAGACTAAAACTCTCAATTTCTGAATTCACGTTTGGTCATCTGACACCTAATTTCTATTGGTTGAATATTCAAATGGGGTTTTTTCTTATAAAAATATAAATTACCAGCCATTGGCTGTAAATTTTTAGGAGGTTAAATTAAAGTGAACCTAGAAATTGTCATCACATAGTAGATAGAGAAGCAATCTTCATTAGTATTATTATTATTTTGTTTTGTCTTCACTCTTATTTCTTAACATATTTCTTAATATGATGTTAGTCATTTTTCAAATAATTTTGACCATTTAAGGGTTGTTTGCATTTTAGATACAAATAATCGAGATCTTTAAATAGGCAAAATTATAGATATGTCCGATATTTTTAAATAATTATATTTGTTTATACAATTTTTAATTCAGAATGTGTTAAATTTACATATAACCTTACGATTATTCATTAATTTATATTTAATTTGAACTTATATAATATATTTGTTTTTATTAATTTAAATTGATATGTTTTTTATTTTGTTGGCTATTTTTCTCAACAAAAATAATATATGTTAAGATTTTTTTTAACGTAAATATTAATTTAAATTTAAATTTTAATATCTTTCTAAAAAGCAAACAAAAGCATCTATGATATAACAAAAGTAAAATATATGGTTAAAAGTATTTATTTTAATTATAAAATTAAAATATAGAAAAGTGATATATGTGTGGAAAAAAAAAGTAAAAAGGTGAAAAATAATGCCCTCTGACGTGAGAATCCAACAAGCTCATGTTTTAAGAGAGCATCCAAAACTCTTGATTCCCGAAATACAGGTAAAAGTTTATAGGATGCCCAGAAATCTTTAAATGTCAAATCATCTTACATTACCACTACGATAATTTAAATAGTCACTCCATGAGAAACCTGGAAACAAATCGTCCAAACGTTTTTATATATCAGTTGTATTTTTTCATCTGAATAAGACAAGGAATCTAAAAGGATTTCAAGCTTTCTCATTCCAAACAAAACAAAAGGTTAAAAGATTAGGGGAGGGACAATTTTGAAAGAGCTTTTAGATCATGGCAGAATGTCTATAATTTTCGCCCTTAATTTAATATTCCCTATGTTCCCTGGAACTTAAATTTTATAGAAAACACAACAAACAAGTTGCAAATATAATCATCAAATTCAAAATAATTTCAGATATAACAACTACAAAAGAACTAATTGATAGAATACAAATAACATCCAATTCATAGAAAGAAATGTCTAAAACGCTTAATCAAACTCTATCAATGATACACTCATATCACTAATAAACTGATAGATTCATACCAATTATAAGCTTCTATTGTTTATAGCAAATCTATCGATGATATAAGTTTGTAGTATGGGAGTTTATCACTAATAGATTCTAATAATGATAAGAGTATGTTGTTGATAGTCTTTTATTATTGAAGGCTATTGGTAATACCCTTTTATTGTTGATAGATTCGAAGGAAAATTAAAAATATATCACTTATGTAAGACCCTAACTCAGAGTTCTTAAGATGACTAGTAAGAAAAGAAGTAAGACTAGTTGAACGCATGATATTAGGAAAAGAATGGATATTCCATTACGAGTGAGAATGAAGGATCAGAGGCATAGATGTATTTTGAGCATAGTCCGGTTAATGCATAGGTGGTAAAGCGTTAAAGTGTGGTACTTTAATTTAGAGGGAATTTGATATTGAATTTTGAAAAGGAAACAAGAATTTGGAAAAGGAGGAAACGCATGGCTCACACTTAATCTTGGAAATTAACAAGTTATGGGATCAGTTTTGGAGGGTGTTAAGCTAGAAAGAAAAGAGGAACCAAAGAACCTTAAGGCGTGAGCAGAATGCCTTGAAAGTTTATTATGCGTTTGTAAGGACTTTGGTATTGATAAAGAAGTCTATGCCAAAAATAAGGACATTTAGTGTTTAAGGTAATTATGATCGAAGGGTTGCTATGCACTATGCGTTGAGGAGCTAAATTCCATGGTAAATGGAAATATAACTTTGATTTCGGGTAAACGTATAGGATGTAATCGAGGGCTTAAAGGGAAGAAAGTTGGACGCATGGTGCGATGCAGTAAGGTTGTAATGAGCGTTTGGGACATTGACGCCTAGTAATAAGCGATGGAGAAAAGGGTTCAAAGGTATTATGGCGAAGAGTAAAGGAAGTAAATAATGAATCTAAAACCTTAAAGGAAATTCAATGGACGCTTAGAGGCAGTAAGATTGAATGAATAGTTTGTATATGTTGGGCATATGAGATAAGCTTATAAAAGCTAGGTGGCTTTATATAAAGTTGACACCTTATAAGCGGGAGGTGTTAGAAGGCATGTTAAATATTGCATGCAAGGTGACGCTTGGATAAATACATGGTTAGTTAAGTTGCAGCGTGACATGTGGAAACAAGTGGCAGAAAGAGAGGAGAAGTAGTATGACTAGCCCTTTACTCCAAAGCTATAAATAGGACCTTGAGAGGAAAGGAGTGACTGATGATGCTGAAGTGAGAATTCTTGAGAGAAAAGAGAAATCCTTGCGTCCGTAGAAGAAATCTGCAGCCAAGAGAGAAGATATTTTGACATCTTAGCTATACCTTGTGTTAAAGAATTGTCTTGCGTCTAAAAGGGTCAGTCGTTCCTTTAAGACGAATGATGCGTTCAAGGTGAACGATGCGTCCAAGTTGGACCTTGCGCGGTCGATGCATCCAAAGAGAGAAGTAAAGAAGAGTTGGGAAGCACCTCGCGATAGCTATCAACCTTGAGTCCAAGGGTAGGGTTGCGACCAACCGAGCTGCCAGTGGAATATTAGGCCTTGCATTCCACGGTTAGAACGCTATGTCCAAGAAGCTCGAGATAGAGGAGAAACTATCCTTAAGTGTTTAGTGAGTGACACTTTTCTTTCTTTAAAAATGTTTTATTGGAAATGTTATTCTGATTTTATTCCGAGCTATGATTTGAAGAAAAGTGTTTATTTGAAAAGCATGATGCTTGAATATATTTAGTTCACAAGGCATGCTTTATCTGTTTTCTATAAGTTGTTGAAAAGCATGTTGTGAAATGTAGTTTACCGAGAAATATCTTATTTTTCATGAAAGGTTTCATATGAACTAATTATGTGAAATGTTGGTTTCTAAAATGTTTTAGAGGAGACTTAATGCTGAAGGACATTAGAAGGCATGTGAGTTTCCCTAGGACCCAGTACTGAGGGACATGAGAAGGTACATGGGCGACCTGCCATATTCCTATGTGCAAATACAGGTTGATATTGCTGGTGCATCGAGTTTTGCTCCGCATCGAGCCAGGAATGATTTCGACGTTGGGTGTGTTGAGTTTTGCTCCACCCCAACTAAGGATGTTTTCGACGTTGAGAGCGTTGAGTCTTGCTCCGCCTCAACTAAGGGAAATTGTTAAGAACAAACGAATTTCATGTATAACTACTCTGGAATGTATTTATGTGATTTGATTAAAAAGTTGAAAGTATGATTTTATAGAAATGATGATTTGAATTAAGTATTTTGTGATGTAAAGATGATAACATGCCTGCTTTTGAACTAAAGATAGTTTTACAAAATCTATCACTCATTGGGCTTTTAGCTCACTCTTCCATATATTTTTCATTTTTCAGGTAGCATGACAGTTCCCGTTGCTGATCGAAGTCGAGGTTTGTCAAGAGTTAATGATATCGTTGTCCTAGGAAGAGTGGTTAAAAAAGGGATAAGGGAAGTTCGACAGTGGAAGTCGATAATAGGGTCGATGACTGCTGTCATCACGCTCCGTCTCGGGCTACAAGAGGGTAGTTCGAGAAGGGGTGTGACAACTTATAGGATGACTATCACTAATAGACTTCTATAACTTTTAAACTTCGAGGATAGATAGTTTACTTGTACGAAGTTTTCAAGTTTATTTGATTAAATATTAATATTTTGTTTATCTATGGTTACTTTGAAAAGAAACATTGCATAAAATTACTTTACGTATTTTGTTGAGTCATCAATAAAAAAGATGGATAAGATAAAATTGGGAGAAAGAAAGTGAGGGAAAAGTCTGTTATCAAAGGGTATCAAGTGTATCAGGATATTAGATGTATCGCATGCGTATCAAGTGATCAAGTATATTAGGTGCATCAAGTGTATTAAGTGTATTAAGTGTATCCGTACATTTTTTACATTTTATGTTTTAAATCGTAAATTGAGCTTATGTTTTGCTATTTTGCAAAACTAAAAGATTTGGAATACATGTCTAATCTTAAAAATTTATTTTGTCCATTTTGCAACTAGCCCCTATTTTTACCACGAAGGAAGACAATGTTATACACAATTTTATTTCCAAAATTAAAAACAAGGTCTATCATTATATCATTGGATAGAAAGTTACTGTTAGATAAAAGTTATGATTAGTTGTCCAAAAAATAAATACTAAAAAATATTTCTTAAAGGGCTCTTTTCAAATATAGTAAAAGAAACCAAAATATTTACAAATATAGCAAAATTTTACTATCTATCTGCGATAGATCGTGATAGATCGCAATAAACTACTATCTGTATCTCTGTCTCAATAGTAGTCTATCGTGATTTATCGCGGTCTATCACAGATAGACTGTATATTTTGCTATTAGATGTAAATATTTTCAGCAGTTTTACTATATTTTATTTTTTGTTTCTTTTAAAAAAAATAAAAGTTAAAAGTAGGTAAGAAACATGAAAACAAATGGTTGAAAATATAAAGGAACTAGAGAAATTAGAGAAATCGAGAATGGAGAATCATGCACGTGAAAATTTAATTGGCAAATAAGGGTATACTAAAATTAAAAAACAATTCTTTCAAAGAAGAAAAAGCCAAAAAAAAAAAAAAAAAA
>QLSR01000032.1:326094-364373 GCA_031780015.1 Citrullus colocynthis
TTTTTTTTTTTTTTTTTTTGCATTGTGCTATATTTGCAAATACTTTGAACCTAATTGCTATATTTACAACTACCCTTTTTTTTCCAACTAAAAATGGGTAAACTAAAATAATAATAATAATAATAAATAACATAGTTTTTATATTTGTTAAAAAAACACACAATTTTTATTTTATTATTATTTTTTAAGTGAGACTTTGTCCCTCGACTACATGTTTAAAACTAAAGGAAAAATTGAAGGAAGGACAAAATGGTATTTTCACCATGTGGGGTGTCACACCCCTTCCCAAGTTAGCTCCTAACCTAAGAAAAGATGTGATGACAATAAGCATCGATTCTTTTACGACACTTACTGTCTAACCTGTTTCCCTTATAAGACTTCCTGTTTAACTTGACAAGAAACATATAATTGATAGCACAATACTCATGGATCAACACATAAACTCCTGAACTTATTTATAGATAAACAACCACATTTGGTTTATATACAAACTATAATTACAACACATAATCCTCTGAAGTCTTAGTCTATATGTGCATGACCAACTTAAGTTCCATATCATAGAAGAAAACTAAGTAACCCAAAGATTTGTAGCAAAATCAGACGAGGTTAGGTAGGCTAAGCACCATGAACTCGTTCGCTACTTGGAAGACAGAAAACAGAAGAAAACCGTGAGCTGGGTTGCGCAGTGAGTGACAGAGCATCTTAAATAACATAGCAAATACTTGGCTCATAGAAAACCGTAAATCATAAACATTGATCATAAGAAAACATAGCTAGAAAAGTCATGGAAACATGGTTTGCTTAAACATCATTAAACATTGAATATTAGTACCCTTTAAACCTTAGTTGAGGTAGAGTAAGCTTGATACACTCAATGTTAAAAATAGTTCTCAACTAATGTAGAGTAATCTCAATACAACTAGCGTCACCATACTTTTATATGCACATAAAAATCCCCCCAAAGGGCTAGCACCTTGACACACAACCCAAAGCCTTCTTGTGTGCCAAAGTGGGTACCAAAGACCTCATAATCCAAGCTGCCTCAATACCTTCTCCTTGTCCTTCAGTTGGGTCTCATACATAACATTTTTATGGTACATTCATGCTTTGGAAATAATACTTTGCTCAATAAATCATCAATTATAAACATAAATAATCTTTTAGAAACATTGAACTTCAAGCTAGAAAATATGCTTAGCAAAGCTCATAAGCACATATAAATCAAGCTTTTTAAGATAAACATTTATTTAGGAAAGCATTAAGTAAAACATCAACTTTTCATTTTTAAAACATTGTCACTCACTCCTTTGGTTGGGTCCCAAATGGATTATAAATCTTCCACACCTTTTATTGTCCTAAAAATAAATTCATTCCCTTTAGTTAGTGTCACACCCCCTCCTAGATTTGCCTACATAACCTGAAAGGCGATGTGAGGACAGCATACATCACCCCTTTTGTGACGCATACCATCCACTAAAACACACTTATCCTATAGTGTTCACAACATACATGTTACTCCTTGATACATTTCAACCATCATATATAGGAAATTATATACATATCGATAATTCAGAATACAACTCCTCCCTAAATCCCTTATACAAAACCATATTTCAACTCCCAGTAGATGTACAACTAGGTCTACATGCCACCTATATAAGGTTTTACATACATACAACTCTTCAAAACAGGACAATTTCTGGAAACTCGAAGCTTAAGCAGGGCGAGTTGGAGTAGACAAAGCACCAGAAACGTCCTTGCTACCTGGAGGAGAAAGAAAAACTTGAAAACATAAGCTAACAGCCCAGTAAGTGACTAATCTTTAAACAAATTAATTTAGTTCGAAATCATTAGGATTTAATTAAATTCTAACAGCATGAGTAAAACATAGAATCATCTCATTTTCATTGAGTAAATCACGTTTAAATGCCCTTATCAAATCATACATGGTTTTTTAACAATCCGTAAGTAAAACAGTATAATTACAATACTTTTCCTTAGTTGAAGCGGAGCAAAACTCAACGCCCCAAATTCGAAAACAATTAAGGCTCGATGCGGAGCAAAACTCAATGCACCAGTATATAACCTCTATGTGCACATAGGAACATGGCGGGTTGAAGTACCTTCTCCATGTCCTTCAGTACTGGGTCCCGGGGAAACTCATGTGCCTTCTCCGTGTCCTTTATCACTGAGTCTCCTCTAAAACATTTTTCCTTTAAGGAATGCAATACTTTATACAAAACAGTTCATAGCAAATCTCTCATAAGAAAACAGGGCAATACATAAATCAATAACATTTCATAAACATACTTTTCAATATCGTTTAGCAAAACATAAATAAATAAGAAAACCAAACTGACATGTACATTGGAATCGTTGAGACAAGAAAAGAAGTGTCATTCACTGCTCTTTTCTAGGCCTTGAGTGGGTTATACGCCTTCCCTATCTCTTCTTGGCCTGAAATAAACATTTTTCCTTACGTTACGCTTCTTTTACTGGATCATTTAGTTTGCATAATTAAACTCAAATCATGATTCATCACTGAGCCTCCCATTTATCCAAAGTAAACTTAATAAGCAGGGCTACCAACGAAATTCCCACATTCCAGTGAGATTACCAGCGATACTGCCAACAGGACACGCTACTAGCAACACTAGGATAAGCGAGACTAGCGTGATTTACCTGACGAGCGATACCTAGCGAGAGTCAGCGAGATTTGAGAGACAAAAAGCTCTGCAATACCACCAGCGAGATTTGTCTTACTACCCATTCTCCAGTTTTCCGGGATACCAGCTTCCTAGCGACACCCGACAGCAGAATTTCCTCCTTTCCTTTTTGTTCTTCACTTCTGTCGATTAAAAGTCATAGTTCCAGCCAAAATTAGAACTTCTTTCCTTCTACAAACTTGTAGAGAAATATGTTTTCTAGCTTACCTCAAATTTTCGTAGCTTAACTTATCCTTGTTCGTCAAATATTGCAAGGTTTCTCTGCACTACTACAGATTGCACAAAGTTTCCTTATCAGTCAATTCCAGCTAAAAGTTTACATGTTTCTATTCCATTTCAACTCAAACATCCTTCATAAAAGTTGTTCAGAATTGAGTTAACTTGCTAACCTTAAAATTTCAGCCTTAGACTCGATCTCCTCGATTCGTTTTACTCCAAACATCCGATACTGTCCAGCTTGTGCGTCCACAAATAACGTGCAGTTCCAGCTTAGATTTCGATACTAAAACGAGTAGACTTCTATCCGAGATCCACAATAACACATTTTTCTTCTTCTCTTGTAGTTTGTCTGAAAAATGGAACCGACTTAACCTCTCAAAAATGTCTAAAAATGATAAATATTCAATCTACTCACCTATATATATTGCCGACTTAACTCTCTTATGCAGGCTGGCACGCGGGGTTTTCCTTTCTCAATTCAAAGTAAGGCATTCAACACAGCCTACTATCAACATCCTCAGCAGACAACCACCCTCAACGCATGGTGCCCTCAACGCCTCCTACGTTTAACGCATACAACTCAATCAATTATATCCGTCTCCAACGCATGGAGACTTTAACGCATGCAACCTCACCAACGCATGGTTGTTCAAAAACATTTTCTTCCCTGCCAATGATCAATTTCTCTTCCCAAGCAAGTGACTGCTTCAGCTCATAACTCTTCGTGATTTTCACCTTCAACGCATGGTCACTCAAAAGAACAAGGCTCTTCTCTGCTTTCATCAACGCATAGTCTTGGCCCATGTTTACTCTTCCACTCTTGACTACTTTTCTCTAACAATGCATGGCCACATTTCACTTGCCTTGTCCCAACACTTAGTATTATGAGCCAGTGCTTACAGTTAGTCTTCTCTTAAATTCTTTAATCCCATCTTAAGCCATTGTCATCCTTAGATCAAAATTAGACTTGAAATAACTCACCAACACCAATCGGGTTAAGTAATTCTTTAAGTAGTGCGAGTAGCAACTAGGCGTGCAACTTGGCTAGACACTCACCCACAACCCTAGTAGCTCATGCCCACAGCATTGCACGACAATACCCTATGCAGCAACTCTCGCACACTCGCACAACTACACGCGCAGATACCATAATGTGCAAAAACTCCTGCACACCCGCACAGTCTCACTACCTCATAGGCACGCACACGCTAGACGTCGACCACTCTTACGCAGCAATGCGTTGAAGTCCCGTTATGCGTCGACCTTGCATGGCCACTAGGCCTCCAACTTCAGCCTCCTTCAGCCATACATGCCACTGCCCTGCCGATGTCACCTACATAGCTCGCCACATGCACACCTCAACCTGCCCGCCTAGGCATGCAAACACAAAAATAACCTCTAAATGCCTCTCAATTACCCTTGCCACCTACAGCTTTCCATGGCAGCTTTCTTAAACCTCTAGCCGGTTGTCACCCGATACCTTCAACAATTTAACCTACACTTTCAGCCATCAAAATCAACACTTCTAACAAATTTTAATTCTAATTTCTTCCATAAATCTTAAAATCAACCTCTTAACTTACTTACCTGCAAATTTGGCCTCCTAATTCCTCTCCAACAGCTTGGAATCACCAAATCTTCAGCCCTTGCTCAAGAACACCTAAAAGCATGAACAACCTCACTTTCTCCTCAAATTCCTTTAGTGGTGGAATTCTTCTTCGGTAGCCCTCATACATCAACTTCACTGGTTTTGGAAGACTTTGGTCGAATAATTTCTCCTTTGGCAAGAGTAAATTCTGCAAACCGATTGTTCTCTTCCAACTCTCTATTTATACTACTCCCAACTAGCTTCATGCATCACCAAAATTTTCCACGTCCTACTTCCAAAATTCTTGATTTAATTTAAGCTTGCCACTTAATTATTCCTTAATTAATAAATAAAAGTAATTAACTAAAATTAGAAGAACTTGGACGCCTACCTCAAGGTCCATCTCTTCAACACCTAGCACATACGTTTAGAGGTTCTTGGCTAGCTTCACGTGTGAAACCCGAAATCTTGACCTAGTAGCTTAGATACAATAAAGAGAAGAAACTAGGAAAAAATAAGGCAAATTTGAGATCAAGCCTGTGGAGTTAGAAAAATTTAGAGGTAGAAAATCTGGGCTTGTGGAGTTAGCCAAGATTTGGCTATGGAAAGGGAGCTATGTGTTGACTATATAGGTAGAAATAAAAGTGTTTGAGCAAATTTGAGTTTTGGGAAGAAAATAAGTTATAAATGAGTTTGGGAGAAAAACCACGACAGGTGATTTTTTGAGTCTTGGACTACAAAGAGGCAAATAGGTCGTCAAATTTTCTAAGTGTTATAACTATGCTTGAAAAACCATGGAATGGGCCCATAGAGCTTTGTAAAGAAGGAGAATTTCACTAAGTGTTGTAGAAGGATGAGTTGGTAGCACAATTGGGAGTTAGTTCTGAAGATTAAACATGTTTCTTTGGGAAAAACACCATGTTGGACGCATGGTGGAGGTGCTCAACACATGGTGAAGAGTTTTGAGGAGGATTTTAACTAAGTGTTGAAGTGTTGAAGGAATCCTAAACCATGGAGAGGAGAGTTGAACACACGGTTAAGGTTGGGGAGGAAAGTTTCACAAATCTTTAAGTATTGAACGCATAATGCTTACTCTAGGGGAGACTTAGCTAAGTAGTGGATGACTTTAATCGTTGAGAAACAAACCCTAAGAAAGAGAGGGAAGGGGTGGACACATGGAGTAGGGTTTTTGGCTAGAGAAAGATCAACTTGTCTTTAGGAAAGAGGAAAACTAGTAGGAGGGGAACGCAAGAAAGGTTATCAAAGTGAGAATTTTGGCTAAGTATAAGATGGATAGGGTGTGTTGGACACATACCCTATAGGTGGAAGAAAAAATGGTTAAGTATTGGATGGTTGAAGTTGGAAGCAAGGTAAGTGTGCGTAAGGAAAAGGTGTGAAATGCATAGGAGAGAAAAGATTGGAAACATAGGCTTGGAAATGGCACCATGGATACATGGGAAGAGGTAACAAGGAGTCCATGGAGTAAGTATGAGGGAATTGGACGCATGACCCTAGGAATAGATCATGTTGGATGCATGCTTGGTGACCGAAAAGGAAAATCGGCTAAGTGTGAGGAGGTTGGATAGCAAAAGGGATCATACCCTAAAAACCCTCAAGATGGGTGCCTAGGGGGGGTGAGGTGGATGCAAAGACCTACTCCCGGGCATGACTTGGATGCATAATAGGGGAGAAAAAGTGTGCTAAGTGACTTACCTTGAGTTTAACACATCATAAGTAGGAGGTCTCGTGGTGCATGGCTAGGATAACATGCAAGAGGACTTGTGGAGCAAGTGTGTCTTGGTGCATGATGACGCTTACATGCATGGTGCCAAGTAGTTGGTTAGATGTCAACCTAAAGGAGCAAAGTTGGATGACAAAGCTTGTCATCCAACTCCTATAAATAGGCATCGAGGATCACTTCTCCACTCATTCAAAATCATTCCAAAGCTCAGTAGAGAGAAGTGGAGAGTTTTTCGAGGAAGACTAGGCATCCAAGTTGTGCACTAGGTGTCCAAAACCATCAAACCTTGCATCCAAGGGCTAGACTTTGCATTCAAGAGGAAGTCTGCATCCAACCAAGTGATGTGTTACGTATAAAAGTGTCTGTGTTGTGTCTAGAAGAAGCTGCCTTGCATCCAAGGAAGGTTCTTTACATTCAAGAGGGTGTTTTCAAGTGTTCCAGAAGAATTTCTAGGGTTCTGAAGGTTTTCCCGTTGTTGTTTTCTTAGTTTCAGAAGCTAAGGAAGAACCAGGAAGCTTAGACCAAGCTAATTTGAGTCTAGAATAGGGAAAGAAGGCTTTAAGGATCTACAATTACTTTTCCTTTGAGTAGTTATTATAGTTCGTTTATGTTAAATGATGTTACTATTAAGCAAGTATGCGTACTATTATGATGATAATGATTATTTTCTGTTGCTTCTAAGCTATGATGGAGTTTTGGGTTGTAATGTGTGTTAAGGATCTTAGGACTGCACAGTTAGAAGATCTAAGGATCTAGCTCTGAGCCTGTGCTGGATTTTTACCTCACGGGATGGTAAGAGAGTGCAGAAAGCCTAGTTCCTAATCCTGTGAGAAGTATCTCTCATGGAATGATCAGAGGGCCGACAGGTCTAGCTTCTGATCCCTCAGAGGTAAGGCTATGTGCACATAGAGCTTGAATGAAATTGCTATGCTAGAGTGTGCCTGTAGAATAGTTCGGTACTGAGTTTAAACAAGAATGAGAGGTTTTGAGTACAGTTTCGTTATAGTTATACCTATTGATGGTTTCTTATAACATTTGTTATATTTTAAGGGTCGTGTGAACCCTAGTTATATGTTGACCACTCATTAGGCTTCGTGAAGCTCATCCTTTCCTTATCTTTTCTTTTTCAGGTAGCAGTTGAGTTTTTGTTGTGTGAGAAGTCGAGGTCTGCCGAGATATAATGTTATAATATATCATAGTAAAAAAATTGTATAAAGCTATGGTTATGTCATTTGTAAATAAGCTTTATAAACAGTTGTTAAATAAACTATACAATGGGATTAGTAATAGATGTTGTAAAAGAATCCATGTTTTCACATCTCTTCCTAGGTTAAAAAGGTAACTCGAGTTGGGGTGTGACATCACGCCTACCCTTCTCACCGCCTTCTTGACTTAGATTCCTCAACGCATACTTGACTTTAGACTTTTTAACGCCTACTTGACTTAGGCTTCCTCCACGCATACTTCTTCCTCTGAACGCCCATCTCCTTAAGGCTTAACAACCCTTACTGCCTAGTCAAGTACCACTTCAACCCTTGGCTAGCCCTCAACAAAGCTCAACGCATGCCTTCTTTGTCCAAGCCACAACCTTGCTGCCAAGGAGAACTCCTTTACTTCACACCCACATTCCTCTTCATTTTCCACAAACAACAACCTTCTTCTTCTCCACGCACCTCTTAGCTCTAACATTAAAAAATTTAGTGAAGTCCACAAGCACTATTCCAACTACATAAGCTTAACATAACCAAGAGTAAGTTAGGGCTTACAATTTACCAGCTCCTTACAAGAATTTCGTCCTCGAAATTCAGTTGTTGTTGGCGTTATAAAACAAGTAAGGATACTTGTTGATCATTTGGTCCTTGCTCTCCCATGTTGCTTCTTCAACACCATGGTTCCTCCATAATACCTTCACTAAAGGGATTGTCTTGTTTCTTAACACTTGTTCCTTTCATCTAAAACTTGAATTGGTTCTTCTTCATAAGACAAATCCACTTTAAGTTGTATTGGCTGTACCTCGAGCACATGAGTTGGATTTGGAATATACTTTCTCAATACAAATACATGGAACATGTTATAAATCTTAGACATATCCATGGACAAAGCCAAACGATAGGCCACTAGCCCAACTCGTTTTAGAATCTCGTGAGGTTCGATATAGCTTGGACTCAACTTCCATTTTCTTCAAAACCATAGGACCCCTTTCCATGGAGATAACTTAAGGAGCATCCTATCTTTAACACCAAACTCTTAATTTCTCCTTCGGTTGTCTGTATAACTGTTTTGTTTGTCTCGAGCTATCTTTAGGTTCTTCCTTATTAACTCAACCTTTTTTGTGGTTGCTTGAACAATTTTCGGCCCAAACAGTTTCCTTTTACCAACTTCATTCCAACACACTGGTGTTTTATACCGTTTCCTATATAAAGCTTCATAAGGAGTCATTCCAGTGCTGGCTTGTTAAGTATTGTTATAAGCAAACTTCATCAATGACAAGTGTGTATCCTAACTTCCTTTAAACTGTAAAACATAAGCTCGTAACATATCTCCCAGCATCTAAATAGTCCTCTCTGACTATCCATCAGTCTAAGGATGAAAGGTCATACCAAACTGCAACTTAGTTTCTATAGCTTGCTGCAAACTAGTCCAAAACTTAGAAGTAAACCTCGAGTCTTTATCTGATACAACTTTCATTGGAACTTTGTAACGACTTACTATCTTGCCAAAATATAGTTGTGCCCACTTATCCAAAGTAAAATTGGTTTTCATAGGTAGGAAACGTGTTGTCTTAGTAAGTTTGTCTTTGATCACCTACATAGTATCAGCACCCCCTAGAGTTGTGGCAACCTAAATAAGAAATCCATCGTTACATGATCCCATTTCCACTTAGGAATATGGAGTGGATTCAATAATCCTGTAAGTCTTTGACGTTTAGGCTTAACCTGCTAACATATCAAACATCTAACCACAAACTCTGCTATCTCTCGCTTCATACCTGGCCACCAATAATATTCCCTTAAAGTTTGATACATCTTGGTACTACCAAGATGCATAACATACGCCGAACTATGAGCTTATTCCAATATAGTCTTTTTAACATTTGAATCGTCAGGTACACAGACTCTACCATGCTTCAACAATGCTTCGTTAGATCTTAACTCATAGTCCGTCCTTTGCTGAGCTTTTACCTCTTTTGCCAATCTGCTAAGCACATGATCCCTCAACTATTTCTCTACAATCTCATCAATCAACTTAGGTCTTAATTGGAAGTGTGCTAGAAGATTCCCAAATGTACCATCAGTTAAAACAATAGAAAAATTATTGTATTCCTTGAGTAGAGTAGCTACAACAACATTGAGAGAATCTTGAGCACACCGTGACTTCCTACTCAAAGCATCAAAGATATACTTCAAACTCTTATGATCCATATAAATATGGCACTTTTCACCAAACAAATAATAACGCTATATCTTTAAAGCCAACACTATTGCCACTAACTTAAAATCATGAGTAGGATAGTTAACCTTGTATGGTTTCAACTACCTCGAAGCATAGGCCATCACTTTTCCTACTTGCATAAGCACACAGCCCAAACCTTGTTGAGATGCATCACAATACACCTCAAACTCTTTCCCTGATACTAGAAGTGATAATATGGGTGGCGTCACCAATCTGTTCTTCAGTTCTTGGAAGCTCTGCTCACAACGGTCATCCCACTTAAACTTAGCATTCTTCTTTGTCAAACTCGTAAGTGGTAAAGTTATCTTTGAAAATCCTTCAACGAACCTTCTGTAGTATCCAGGTAACCGAAGAAACTATGAACTTCCATCACTGTCGTGGGTCATTCCCTCTTCATAATAGCTTCAGTTTTGTGTGGATCAACGCTTACACTTGCTGCTGAAACAACATAACCTAGGAATACCACTTGATCCAACTAGAATTCACACCCTTCTATTTATAGCAAAATCCATGCAAACTCAAATTAACAAACAATTGACACTTAATTTGAAGTGTTTTAAGTGGGATTAGTGGCTTATTGCAAGAATGACACCAAATGTGGGATAAACCCACTTTCAAATTGGAAAAAAAAAAAAGGGAAAAAATCCACTTACTTAAATAACTTTCTAATTATTAATTTATATAATAATTAACTTAATTAATAAAATAAATAATTAATTATATATAAAATAATGATTAATTTAAGTATAAATTAGCAATTTAATTAAACTATTTGATTAAATAATAATTAATACAAATAATTAATTAAATATTTTAATTAATTATAAATTTAATATTATATATTAAATTAAAAAAACAATTTGACTAATCCTGATATTTAAATCATATTTAAACATCTACAACTCTCTTTCTTTGTTTAATTCAAAATTAAACAATAAACCGTTAAACTTTTCTGACATTTTAATTCCCTGAATTGAATTCAAACGATTCGAATTCGTACATCACACTTGTTCTAAGGTTGGTCCATTACAAGCTAGCAAGGGGATCTAATGGACCTACAGATCATTAGCTCCAACGATACGAGATTAACCGGCTAAACTCTTCAACTTAGTTAACCAACATTCGTTAACTACCGGGACACTCCATTAAAGCTCAATAGTTGCACTTTCCTCACTGTGGATACATTTTTGTCCACTTGATATAACCATGATTAGTAAGTCGATCCTTCATAGGTTGTCTGTAATCATAGCTAGGTCAAAATTACCGTTTTACCCCTGTGAGTACTTCTAGTTCCTTAAGTCCCACTAATTCTCTAATGAACAATAGGTTTATGGTCCAACCATTAAACCGATTCCCTCTTGGACCAGTAAGAGGGTGGGCCCCTTGTTCAAGACCTGAAGTCAGCACCTAAGGAAACAATCTATATACTATCCCTAACATGGGTAGGAGTAAACTCCATCTTGCACCATAAGTCCCTAGCTATCTACCCGTTCTTACCCCTAAAATGGGAGGCTTATTGAGTAGTGAACTCGGGCTACTCTCACCTATGCAAATCTAAGGATAATCCTGAGTGAATAGGAGTTCATAGTTAGCTCAGGATTAAGATCGAGTTACCTAGGTCATCGAATTTGAAATAGTTGGTTTTCATAGTAAACGAAGTTATAAAGGAAAGTAAAAAAAGAAAAAAACTTTTTATGGTCCGTTCTTATGCAAACTCATTGCACCTGACACCCTTACTTGAATGTCTCTACATAAATGATTCAGGATCACATCATTTGTATCAAATACAAAGTATGCCACATCCAATAGTGTCTCCAAGATAAGGTACCTAACCTTATTCATAGTATATATACCGTTTTGGCTATTTACTCGAACTTGATCCACTTTTATGTCTCCACATAAAGTCTAAGTAATCATACTATAGTTAGGGTTTCTTAGTTTATTGGATTTAGGGTTATGAAATATTCATTCAGCAATAACTTTATTAAATAATCATCAACAACAGCTTTATTGGAAATAGAATTCAGATTATTGTTTACAAACTACGAGTTTTAGGACGTACAACCCAACAGTTCAAGAATGTTCAAATCAATATCCCTCTTCTCAATATCTTACAACAAGTGACAAGGTATGCTAAGTTCCTCAAGGAACTCTGCACGAACAAAAGGAAGGTGAAGGATAAAGATCGCATGGTGGTAAGTAAGAATGTTTTTGCTCTACTTAAGAAAAAACATGCTAGAAAAATGACACGATCCAGGTATGTTTACTTTAGCTTGTGTTATTGGAGATAAGATGATATGGTATGCTATTGCTTGATTTGGGTGCTTCCATAAATGTGATGCCTTATCATTTTATTTAGACTTAAAATTGAATGATCTTCAGAAAACTGCTGTCTGTATCCAATTAGCTGATAGATCATACATTCGACCATTAGGGATTCTTGAAGATGTGTTTGTCCAAGTTAAAGACTGTTGATTATTTCCTTTTATGTTTATATTCTCCATTGTATTTATTGTGAAAATATTTGTTGTATTTATTTTTTCTTTATTTGTAATGGATTTTTCTTCTATTTAAGAAAACTTTTTTCTATCAAAGTGGAATAAGAGAAACAAATATATTTTAGCAAAGACTTAATATTCCTTGTTGACTTCTATATCTTGAAAAGGATGAATTGTGCTTTCCTTCCTCTTCTACTATTTTGTTAGACAGACCCTTTATAAAAACTGCTCTTGAGGAAGGAGCTAAGCCCAATTTTTTTTTTTTTTTGGGATGGTTTTTCAGGTTTTTACCAAATTTCCATTTCTCAAGAGGACCAGGAAAAGACCACTTTCACTGCACCTACGGTACCTATGCCTTCAGAAGGATGCCTTTTAGGCTTTGCAACACTCTAGGTACGTTTCAATGATGAATAATGAGTATCTGTTCTGATTTTATTAAAAAGTGCATTGAGGTCTTTATGGATGATTTTACTGTGTATGAGAATTCTTTTGATGAATGCTTGCATAGCTTGAGTTTAATCATGAAGAGATGTATTGAGACAAATCTTGTTCTAAACTATGAGAAATGTCATTTCATGGCTTGTCATGGCATTGTATTAGGGCATCTTGTTTCTGCTAAGGGCATTGAGGTTGATAAAGCCAAAATGGATATTATTTCTAACCTTCCCTATCCCACAAACATTAGGGAAGTGCACTTTTTTCTTGGTAGTGCAAGTTTTTACAGGCTCTTTATCTAGGACTTTTCGAAGATTGCATTGCCTTTTTCATCCTTGCTTAAAAAATATGTATCATTCAAGTTCGATACTGAATGCAAAAAGGCCTTCAACATGCTAAAAGATCGACTAACTTCTGCTCCTATTCTCCAACCCCCTCGGTGGGACATGTCATTTAAGATAATGTGCTGTCACACCCCCTCCCAGGTACCCTCTTAACCCAGGAAGAAGTGTGACGACAGCGGACACCAACCCTCTTACGACATCCACTGTCAACCATAAACTCTACCTTCACCTAATAAACAATTATAAACCATAAACTACTTCACACATACATTAGAGTTAACTTGCCAAACGCACATCCTTTTCTTTAGAAAGATAATAGCATAAATACACAACAACTACCTTAACCCTTTCTATATGTACAACACATGATCCAGTTGAATTATTTACAATTCTCTGAATACTAAACACCATTGGTAGACCTAGATGAGATCTTGCGTAGGTTAAGCATCCCAAACTCGCTCGCTGCCTGGAAAATAGAAAAACAAGGAAAACGTGAGCTTAAACGCCCAGTGAGTGTCTAATTAAAGTTTTTCTCAACAGTGTATAAAAATATAAAACCCATCCATGTCCATCACTAGTATATGTCAGATTATAGTTTAACCACATCTGATTATCTATAGAAACATTATTCACAAACAGTTTCCTTAAATCTCTTTCCCTAGTTGAGGCTGAGTGAAGCTCACCAGACCCAACGTCGATATTTCTCAACTGAGTGGAATACTGTCAACACCTCAGCATCAGTTAATTACAATTTGCTCACGGGCTATCCAAGTACCTTCTCCTAGTCCCTCAGTACTGGATCCCCAGAATACTCAAGTGCCTTCTCTACATCTCTCAGCACTGAGTTTTCAAATACAAGATTGCCCACGTGCCTTCAGATTGTCCTTCAGCATTGGATTTCTTACAACACTGGATTTCCCACATGCCTTCAAATCTTCCCTCAGCATTGGGTTCCTTACAACACTGGGTTTTCCACATGCCTTCACATCTTCCCTCAACATTGGGTTTCTTACAACACTGGGTTTCCTACATGCCTACACATCTTCTCTCAGCATTGGGTCCCTTAAAAGAAAAACATTATAAAGCATTGCTTTGCATAAATAGTTCTTAGTAAATTATTTCATGTTAATCAGAAAAATATTAGCATGAAGCTAATTACATACACAAATATCCCATATGCCTTCTCTTTGGACCTCGGCATTGGGAGCCATTTAAATAAGAATACAATATAACATAAAATCATGAGTTTGTAATATCTCAAACATCACAACACTTTTCATATGCCCACACGCTTTCTTTATTCTTACGCTATAATTCATATTCTCGTTCATACTCTAGTAACGTCTCATACGTCACAATACTTTTCGTAAACTCATATGCTACTTTTAGTCTCATTGTCATAAATCACATTTCATAGGCTCGTATGCTTTCTTTAGTCTTACCGTCATATATCACATACTTAATCATACTCTTGTGACCTTTCATACATCACAACACCAAATATAAGCTCATATGCATCCATCCATTTTATCCTTATTATTCACATACTTTCACTCAGTCTGTATATATAGATATACATCGAAATAGCTCATTATACCACACATGGAACACACATATGGTTCATAGAATTCGATCATGTAAGCATTTATCAACAAATATTATCAAGAAATTATGTTAAGACTAAACACTTTTAGATAGAAAGTCACTCACGACTTGTCCTAGGCCCTAAGTGGATTATATGCCTTTTCGAGCTCTTTTTGGCCTGTAAATACACATTTCTCAGGTTAAGCTTTCCTTAAACTTCCTTTCCATGATTATTAAGTGTGCATAATTAAACTCTAATCATGTTTCATCATCGAGACTCTCCTTTTTCCCAAAGTAATCATAATAAGCGAGATTCTGTGTCTCTAGCGAGATTACCAGAGAGATTCCACATTTCTAGCGAGATTACTAGTGAAAACACACAATAGGACACGACACTAGCGACACCAGGATGAGCGGGACTAGCGAGATTTACCTGAGGAACGAGACCAAGTGAGACTCAGCGAGATTTATGAGACGGAAAACCCTCCTGTGCCCCAGCGACACTCATCTTGCTACTTACATTTCAATTACTCAGCGACACCCGCTTCCTAGCGACACCCGACAGGAGAGTTTTCTCCTTTCCTTTTTGTTCTCACTTCTATCTATTAAAAGTCATATTTCCAACCAAATTTAAAACTTCTCTCCTTCTACAAACTTGTAGAGAAATATGTTTTCTAGCTTACCTTAAATTTTCGTGGCTTAACTCCTCCTCGTTTGTCAGATATACCAAGATTTCTTCGCGCCACCCCAAATTGCACAGCTTGTTCTTCTACAAACACCAGGCCACGCTTAGATTGCGTGACAGCAACTAGACTCACTGTTCCACCTTCAGTTTTACCACGAAAACGATCTAAATTCTCCACAACTTTGCCCTAAATACCTTATTCTACCTTTCTTCGTCTCTCAGTTGTGAAATTCAACTGATTTGAGCTTTTGAATGTGTTTAAAATGATCAAACACTCAGCTTACTCACTTAAATAGGCCGCCGACTTATCCTCCACCTTCTTTCCTTTAAAAATGAATTGACTAACACATACTTCTATTCACCAACGCATAGCATCCTTCACAAATGCATGGCACACTCTCACCAACGCATAGGAACATTAACGCATGATAACTCATGCCTTAAGGCTCTCGGCTACTCTTTACTTACCTTCTTTAAATTTTCATCTTCCAAAACCAATCTTTATAGCTTGCTAACTTCCTAAGCTAAGTGTGAGGCTTACATGTGCGATGCCAACAACCTTGCTATTGGAGCTGTGCTCAGGTAGAAGATTGATAAAAGAGCCATGTCATTTGTTTTGCTTCCAAAATTCTCAATCCAGCTTAGATTAATTACAACACAACAGAAAAGGAATTGTTTGCCATCGTTTTTGCTTTAGATAAGTTTCGTTCTCATGTGCTTGGTTCTTCTATTACTATCTTTACTGATCATGCTGCTCTTAGGTACTTAATGATGAAGAAAGTCAAAGTCAAGGCTTGTACAGTGGATTTTACTCCTTCAGGAGTTCAATATGACAATTAAAGACAAGAAGGGGTTCTAGAATTCTGTAGCTGATCACTTTAGCAGAATTGTGCAAGATAAGGAGCTAGTGCCTCTAAGAGAGGATTGTCCTGACCAGCACCTTTTCCAGGTATATGTGGTTGTACCATGGTATGTTGACATGGTTAACTACATGGTCACAGGTGAGTTCCATTTTGATATGTCTCATTCTCAACGTGCGAAGTTTTAGAAATGACTCGAAATACTTTGTTTGGGATGCCCCATTTGGTGAAAGTTCTATTCTGATCAAATAATTAGGGGGTGTGTCCTTCAGTATGAATCTATTCTTTCCTTTTGTCATGAGATGGCTTGTGGATGGCATTTTAGTCCAAAGCGTACTGCTCGTAAAATTCTTGATTGTGGGTTGTTCTGGAAATGTATGCTTGCTGGTGCCTATGCATATTGTAAATTTTGTAAAAAAATGTCAAATGTCAAGATCATTGTCTAAACGAAATGAAATGTCTTTGAATTCTATTTTGGTCTATGAAATTTTTTATGTTTGGGCATGGATTTTATGGGGCCTTTCCCATCTTCTAACGGCTATCTATATATTCTGCTAGCTGTTGAGTATGTTTATAAGTGAGTTGAGGCAATCCTGTCACACCCCCTCCCAAGTTTACCTGCATAACCTGAAAGGAGATGTGAGGACAGTATAGATCACCCCTCTTGTGACGCATACTATTCGTTCCTTCACACACATTCTGAACTGTTCACAATGTAATCTCCACATTCTAAGACATTTTAAACATAACATATAGGAAAGTATATACAAGCCAAAAACTAAATTCCTTAACTCTTTTACATGTCCTTACACATCCATAGTCCAATCCCTGGTAATTGTACATACATATCTACATGCCACCTAATTAAGGTTTAACATACAAATAACACTTCAACAAGTCAGATTTTTCGGAGACTCGAAGCTTAAGCAGGGCGAGTGGGAGTAGGCAAAGCACCAGAAACGTCCTTGCTACCTGGAGGGGAAAGAAAACATTGAAAACATGAGCTAAAGGCCCAGTGAGTGACAATGTTAAAAAACCATTTTAGTTCGGAAATCATCAGTAGTAAAACTGAGTTCAACATCAATATAAAACATGCAATCACTTTAAATACATTAGTTAAAACAAACTTAATTGTCCTTATCAATTCATACATGATTTTTAAACAAATCATAAGGAAACAGTTTAGATACAATCTTTTTCCCTTAGTTGAAGTGGAGCAAAACTCAACACCCCAACGTCGAAAACATATAAGGCTCGATGTGGAGCAAGACTCAATGCACCAGCATATAACCTCTATGTGCACATAGGAATATGGCGGGTTGTCCAAGTACCTTCTCATGTCCTTGAGTACTGGGTCTCAGGGAAACTCACATGCCTTATTAGCATTGAGCCTCCTCTAAAACATTTTATAGGCAGGTTGCCCAAGTACTGGGTCCCGGGGAAACTCACATGCCTTACTAGCATTGAGCCTCCTCTAAAACATTTTCCTTTTTAGAAGCAACATTTTATACAACTCGTTCGTATACAAATCGTTCATAAGAATGCAGGGCAATTATTATATCAATAACATTTCATGTACATGCTTTTCAATAGCTTTAAGAAAATAAATATGCTTCATAAATTATTTAATCACAAATTCACATTTCGTTGGAAAACCGAACTATCATGTTCAACAAAATCGTTTTAAAGTAAAAGAAGTGTCACTCACAATTCTTCCTAGGCCTTAGTGGATTATACGCCTTTCCTATTCCTCTTGGCCTAAAATAGATATTTTCCCTTGTTATACTTCTTTTCCATTCATCAAAACATAAACAGTAACTCATTACACGCACAATGTTTGTAATTTGTCACGCGGTTAGGCTTTCATAGGTTTATTCTCAAACTTTAACACTAAAGCTATAACTACTAATTGTTCCTTACCCTTCTGTTATACCCTGATTCCAGGGAAACTTTGTGTGCAGTTTACTCCTGCTGTTATACCCACGTTGAGCTTTAACTACTCCTTAACAAAGCTGACTGCTACAGCCTTGATCTCTCTGCTTAATCCCTACAAAAATGCATTTCCAGCCCATATTAAGACTTCTTCCCTTCTACAAACTTGTAAGGAATTAAGTTCCACAGCTTACCCCAAAATTTCAAGGTTTAACTCTTTTTCGTTCTCCAGTTATGCCAAAATCACTCCACGTTGCTCCAGATTGCATAACAGTTTTGTAGTTGCTGCTTTTACCTAAAGATTCATGTGATTAACTTCAATTTCAGCTCAACCATCCTTTATAAGACTTGTTAAGAATTATGTTAGCTTACTAACCTCAAAATTGCAGCCCCAAACTCGGCTTCCTTGAGTCGTTCTACTCCAAACATCAACCACTGTTCAGTCTGTGCGTCTACGATCAATCAGTCTCCTGTTCCAGCTCTGATTTGAGCACCAAAACGAGTGAAGTTTCGTCCAAAAACTAAAAGAACACCTTCCTCTTCCTTCTCTTGTGGTTTCTCTGAAAGATGGAACCGACTTAAGTTCTCGAAATGTCTGAAAGTGATTAAACTCACCTATATATATACTGCCGACTTATCCCTCACAAGTACCAAGATGATAATGCCGACTTACCCCTCACTCGTAGGTTGGCGCGGGTCTTTTCTTCGATGCAAGGCACTCATGTCTATGTTCTCCTTCAGCGTCTTCAGCAACTAACCATTCTCAGCGCATGGTGTTCTCGGCGCCTCCTACCTCCGACGCATATAACATAGTCATTTACACCACCAGCTTCATCGCGTCAGGACCGTTCTGTCTTGGACGCAGTGTGACTTCAGTGCATGGTTGTCTTTGATGCATGGTGACTTCAACGCATGGTTCAAGCATATTTCTTCCTCCGACAATGATCCCTTATTCTTCGATGTGGCGACTGCTTCAGCTCACAACCCTTCGTGATTCAACCAATAATGCATGGTTTCTCAAATAATTCAACTTCCCACTACATTCACCAACGCATGGTCTTTGCCAACACTTAACCAAAATTTTGCTTTACTTCTCAGCTACTTTTCCTCTAGCAACGCATAACCTCAATCGCATTGCTCTCCCCAACACTTGGTTTTACAAGTCAGTGCTTACAAATCCCCACTAAGACTACTACTTATGTTGTGGTCTCAGGATTTCTTATAAAGATATTTTGTAGGTTCGGTGTGCCTCGTGCTACCATCAGCAACCAAGGAACTCATTTCTGCAACCAAACCATTGAGGCTCTCCTAAGAAACTATGGAGTTCACCACCGTATGACTACTCCTTACCACCTGCAGACCAACGGCTAGGCGAAGTTTCAAACAGAGAAGTGAAGAGTATTCTGGCAAAAACTGTGAATCTTGGGCGGAAAGATTGGAGCTTACATCTCGATGATGCTCTCTGGGCATACAAGATGGCCCATAAGACACTAATTGGGACTTCCCCATTTTGGCTAGTTTATGGTAAGGCGTGCCGTCACAATCCCTCTCAGGTACCCTTTTAACCTAGGAGAAAGTGTAAGGACAGCAGACACCGTTCCTCTCATGGCATCCACTGTCAACTTTATACTTTGACCAACACCTAATAAGCAGATATATATAGTAATTGAACATCAAACTTTAACCAGGGTTAGCTATCATAAAAATGCTTATTTATATTCAAACCTTATAATTAAATAAGTTCAATAACCACCATCCTTATGTCACGTGTCAAAATCACCCTCCAAATTTCGCATTGACAAGCCGCAAGTCCCCGTAGCAAAGCCAATAGGGGATCGCAATGATGGCAGATGCAACCCATCAAAAGTGCCTGTGCATGCGTCGAAGTCCATCGGCATGCACATCCCTATGCGTTCAGCATAACGGGCTGAGCCTGTGTAGAGGCATGCGCGCCTGTTAGCAAGTTGATGCCTCCTCCACATACTGCATAGGCATGCGCGCCCCATGGTCGACGCAGGCGCGTATACCGAAAATCATCAACGCGTCCAGAGAAGGACGTATGCGTCGACAAGAGAAGGACGCGTCCCATCCGGAACGCGTCCTGCAGACAGGATTGGTCAATGCATGATTCTAGAAACTTCGGGAAGACACGCGACACTACTAGAGCACCCGATAAGCCTCTAGACCGCCCTAAGAAGGATGGACAGGGCATCGAGCAAGCCAACGCCTTGCCCGATGCGTCGAGAAGCCCCCAGAAGGATCCCAAAGAGACTCAACAATGCCAGACGAGACTCGAAGGCGCAAGAACACGTGGGAGGGGACCCGATGGCCTTGGAAGGCTCCCGACAACGCGGGAAGGGCCCCGACATGGCAAGACGCATCCAGACACTTTCGGAAACTTTCGTAACGGACGAACATGCATGAAGCAACTTGGAGCGAACCCGATTCTTCTAGAGACGCTTTGACCGACTCTTGTAGATATTTTTCTGTACATAAAACTATTGTAACCGACTAAACTAGGCTGGAATTCTCTAAAGACCTCCCCAACCGACATAGTAGGTCGGTGATGAAGAGAGGTGGTGCTAAAGGGCACTATAAATAGGAGTGAGGCCCCATTTGTAACCTCGTTTTCGGCAAATCAATTGTAAAGCTCTCATTCTCACTCGTTAGACTCTCTCGTTCTCTCTCGCTCTTTTAAGCTCTCGAACGCTCTCTTTTGCCCGACAAACTTCTTTAAGGCTTACTTAGCTATTCTTGAACACCAAGTGTCGCACGTTTGGTTCACTGAAAAGAGTGACCACATGACAGGTGGTATCAGAGCAAAGGTTTCTTATACCTAGGTACCTTCGAATCGACGCGTCGGACACAGATGGCATTCGAAGAAGGGTACAGCTCATAAGTTGAACTGCAACCCGAAGTGGTAACTACCAGATGACGAAGTGAGAAACGCGCCCCGCCTAAGCATGCCAAGTCCAAGAGCCCTGCGGCGAGAAAGTTGATGGAGGCCAGACTCAGAACTCTCGAGCAAGTTGTCAGTGGCATTTAAGTTGCAATTGAGAAATTGAGTGACGACTACGATGAGCTGACGCAAGAAAACGCGAGGTGACGAGTATTGCAAAGAAGCTCATAAAAGACCTTGGGCAATCGTTCTGCGCTTAGGTAAGCACCTTGACTACTGAAGTTGCTAATCTTCGTAGTTTGTAGAAGGTGAACTAGACGAGCTTCGAAGAGAGGTGAGCGACATGCGGGTACAATGTCATGCTCACCACAAGGCACATTCGGCCTTAAAGTCCCTAAACTAGACACCTTCAGTGGTGCCCCCAACGCCACTGTTGCAGACAATTTCTTGTTCGGGCTCAAACGATACTTCGACGCCCTTGGAGTGAATCATGATGCGGCCTGCATCAATAATGCCGCGACTTACTTGCATGACACCGCTTAGTTGTGGTGGAGAAGGAAACACGCTGAGCGCAAAAAAAGATCAATGCAGTATCCAGACGTGGGACCAGTTCAAAGCAGAGCTTCGAAAACACTTTGTGCCTCACAAAGCAAGAGAAGAGGCCAAGGAAAACTCAGAAGGTTGCGGCAGACCGGAGGAGTCCTCGACTATGTCAAGGAATTCACCACCTAGATGCTCGAGGTAGATAGCCTGCCGAACAGCGATGCACTCTTCTTTTTTAAAGACGGGCTAAAGGATTGGGCTTAGGTAGAACTAGATCGGAGAAACGTCCAAACGCTTGATGATGCGATAACTGTGGCGGAAGGTCTTGTAGACTACTTGGCTCAGAAGGGAAGAAGCCTTGTCCGAATAAAAGTGGGGGAGATCGCTCAACGTAGCGAAAGGAGCAAGGCCGCAACGATGGACATAAGGGCAAACCATCACATGACAAACGCGGCAAGGGAATGAAAGGTGAGTCCTCCAAGCCCCTTAAACCTTGTTTTATCTGCGATGGGCCTCATTGGACAAGGGAGTGCCCAAATCGTAAAGCAATGAATGCGTTAGTAGCCAAATTCCAGGAGGCCAACAAGGCGACCGAAGAACCCGAAGCAAAAGTCGGTTCCATACAATTGATAAACGCCCTCGCCGATCTCTTTTCTCCACGAAGGACCGAGATAGAGGGCTCATGTATGTGGATATTGTAGTGAGGGGGAAATCTGCCACTGCCATGCTCGATACGGGAGCAACACACATGCACCTCTTTCTTTCCGCGCACGATAGTCTTTATGCTAGTCAACAACTGGTTGAAGAAGACAGATGACCAGTTTTAGTTGGCAAAGACTTCGTAGTCATCCACAATCCCAAGAGTCTTCATGTCGACTTGTGTCTTCTTGTCTTTGCCCATCATAACCGTCTCGATATACAGGGCGAGGGCTACCTTCACGGCATCTTGATCATTCGTAAATCTTATCTTCTTGAAGGCAACCTCGACATCCTTGACCAGCTTTTCCTTCTTATCATTCGGGTCCCTAGGTCCAAGGATGAGACGACGTAGTCTCTTGCCTCATGTATCTCGTTCGACCATTTCTTCCATCGGGCACAGCCCGGTATGAGATTGAAGTCATCTTGGGTGAAGTTAACCTTCTTCCCCAAAATGTTGAAGCTTATTGAGTCGGCGCTATCCTCCCTCACCTTTTGTAGCAAGAAGTGATGGAATAGCTGTCCATTAAACATCAGGTCCACGTCCAGCAGTGGACCAAATGTGGTCTTCCTAAATATCTCCATCTGATCAGTTATCAGTTTGCTCTTGATCAGGGAGCTGGTTTTGTGGACCATGCAGGAGACGGTGGCAGAGAAGTACTTGTCCTCAGATATGGCCATTATCAACCTACAGAAAGGAAATGCAGTACAACATCAGTTTAACAGATTAAGAACGTCTAAACAATCGCTTATTAAACATTAAACTATCACTTATTAAATACTAAGTGATCGTTTAGATAACTATGCGATTGTTTAGATTATTACCAGATCGCTTAGTATATAAGTGATCGCTTTGTCCATACTCTACGATCGTTTAGTAAACTAACCGATCTCGTATCGAACTTAATGATCGCTTAGTAATCTAAGTGATCTCGTAGTAATCTAAACGATCGCGTAGTAATCTAAACGATTGCTTAGTCGTATAACCTAGACTGGGCGATCGTTTATTCTAGACCAAGAGATTGTTTCATTGAAGGTCAGCTATCTCTTGAACTATGCTAAGCGATCTTAAGCCTGTTGTGAGCGATCTTGAACCTAGTATGGGCCTACCTTTCAGATGAATTAGAAGACGACGACGAGGAAGAAGACGAAGACGAAGATGAACCGTCCGGGAAAAGCGAAAGGTCGATAGAGAAAGCGAAAGGTTCAGAAGGTTCAGAGAGAAAGCGAAAAGGTTGAAAGAGAGATTGGGGAAGTTCAGAGAGAAAGCTGGAAAGGTTGAGAGAGAAAGCGAAAGGTTCAGAGAGAAAGCAAAAGTGGAAAAGTTTTCCAATAGGTAAGAGGTGACTTTTAAAGAAAAATGGAAAGGCGCGTTTTGGGCTGTTTTAATTTTGTGGGGTAAAATTGGTATTTCACATGGTCAAAAGGTCACTTATGATAAAGTTTTTGGGAGTGGGTCATCCATAGATAAGTTTTTAGTTTTTTGGTCATTTCGTGCAATTTTCCGGTGCGTCACTGTCCACAACCTTTGTTCCCTAAGGAGAAGTCACGCACAAACCCGAAGAGAGGGTGAAGAAATAACAATTCGGGGGAAATTAATAAATCGGCTACTTTAAGGTTTTTTTTTTTTTAACTAAAGGGTATTTTGGACTTTTCACAACCTCATTGGTCCCAAAATTCGTCCTTTTTAAAAACCAGCATAAGAGTCTTTAAACCCCTCAAATAAAATGGGGTGTTTCTAAATATAGTAAAATTGGACAAATTATCTACAACCTATAGCAAAATTTTGAATACCAAATTACAGCCCACTGAACTACCAAAAAAGCTTAACCCACACCAGGAATCATGCACAATTTCGACCCACACACGCGACCCAACTCGACCCACAATTGATTGGCAAAGAAGCACGATTTTTTTTTCTGAAAATGAAATTTCCCTCCACACACGCGTGAAACGGTTCCACTTCCCTTCATTTCCATCATTATAGGATACATCATCATCATCATCTCCTCCTCCTCCTACATCAACTTCTATCGCTGCTCAACTTAAACTTCAAGGTTATAAATCTTTTCTTTTCTTCTCATTTCTTCTTCTCATTTTTTCTTACAAATCATTGTCATTAAATCTAATTTTTGTTCATTGGTTATACTTATTAAATTTATATTTTGTGAACAGATGGTAAGCAACATCAAAAGAAAAACAACCACAAGAGAGTCATCAGGCAAAGGAAAGAAAATAAAAACTAAAAAGCAGAAAGAGAAACTAAAAACAAAGGTATAAATATTAATCTTAAACTTTATGATAGACGGTGATAGTGTTTTATCAATATCTTTAATAGACAGTGGTAGGCCACTACCATTGTCTATTAATGATAGATAATGATACTATACTACCATTGTCTGACATAATATATATGTTATTGCTTCTATCACACTTCATCGTGATCTATATGTTATTGCTATTGTTTTACTCTTTTTCTATCAATGATAGATAATGATATTATAATATCATTATCTATCATAATATATATGTTATTGCTTCTACCACACTTTATCATGATATCTATGTTATTGTTATTACTTCACTTTTTTTCTAGTATTTGCTACTTGTTCTAGTATTAGTACTTTTTTTTCACTATGTGTTGATTGAGCATTAGTAATAGGTAGTTATAGTGTTAGGATATTATTTCTTCATTTGCTGTCATGGTATTGTTGTATAACAAACAAAAATAGAAGTTATCAATTTCTAAAAGTGATAGACAGTGACAATGTTCTATCGTTTTCTATCTTTACAAGTGTGTTACACTACTGTGAAATTCTATACCGGATAGATAGTGATTGTGTTCTATCAATGTCTATCTGGGATAGACAGTGATAGATTACTATCGTTGTCATCACTGATAGAGCGAATCACAATGGTGAGTGATAGACAGAAATAGTGGTTTATCATTGTATATCACTAACAGACAATCATACATAGAACACGTTCACTTTCTATACTCACAAAATATTGCATGTAATAATATGAAGATGAAGAAGAACCACTGTAGAATAGGGAAAGAAAAAAAAAAACAAACAAATAGACAAAGATAAGACTCTATTACTGTCTATTTATGATAGACTAATAGTTTTTTTATCAAAGTCTATTAGTTAGATGGATAATGATAGATTGCTATCTCTGTCTATCACTGATAGACCCAATCACAATTGTGAGTGATAGACAGAGATAATAGTCTATCATTGTATATCATTGATAGACGGTGATAATATGAAGATGAAGAATATCACTACAAAACAAGAAAAGGAAAAAATAAACTGATAGACAAAAATAAGACTATATCATTGTCTATCACAAATAGACAATGATAGTTTTCTATCAAAGTTTATTAGGGAGATAGGCAACAATACATTGCTATCTAAGAAGGACTACACAACAAAGAAA
Source organism: Citrullus colocynthis (assembly GCA_031780015.1). Lineage (NCBI taxonomy): Eukaryota > Viridiplantae > Streptophyta > Magnoliopsida > Cucurbitales > Cucurbitaceae > Citrullus > Citrullus colocynthis. The sequence goes on from QLSR01000032.1 coordinate 351,742, forward strand.
AAATAAACTAATAGACAAAGATACTTTATCACTTTCTATCTGATGGATAATGATAGTTTTATATCAAAGTCTATTAATAAGATAGACAATGATAGGTTGCTATCTTTGTCTATCACTGATAGACAGTGAAACAACTGAACTCTAGTTTGAAATTTTTGGTTTCAGCGAAAATACACTAAAGAAGAAGAAGATGAATAAAGAAAATAATTAATAATAATAATAATAAGAAGAAGACAATCACAACTGAAGAAGAAGAAAAAGAAAAGAGAAACTCAGAAGAAAAAGAAGAAAATCTAAAAAGAAAAAGAAAAAGAGGAAGAAGAAGAAATCCTATAAGAAAAAGATGAAAAAAAACTGTCGCGCATGGAAGAATAAGAAAAAAAACAAGAAGAAGAAGACAACCTAGGAGAAGAAGATGAAGAAAATTGGTGTTGAAGAAAATCGAACGAGACGAGATTGAGATTGCAAAAATCGAATGTAGAAAATCGGCAAAGGAAACACGTGCAACTTTAATTTGAAGGAAGGGCGTTTTTGGTATTTTGAATTTTTTTTTGAAAATATCTGAAAATAATCCCAAGTTTTGCTATTTATGTAAATAGTTTCCCAATTTTTGTCATTGATGATAATTTCCTTAAAATTAATCTCATTTTTGGCAATTTTCCTAAGTTAATTTATGAGGCAGGTCATGAATCATGACAGAGTTAATCAGTACAAAAACCTCCCATTATCCTTACTATGCAAAATGGTAATCTGATATTCGAGCAGATATCTCAAAATTCAGATAACTATGGCTTCTTACTGCGGAAATGGATTCTCCGTCTCAAATGCTACGATTCCCTCTACCAGCAGAGCCTTCATCTCTAATCCATGGCACTGGGACCTTTCAACCTCTTCTTTCTCCCACCCTCATCGCTTTCAGCTCCCTGCATTTCGTTCTCGGAAAATTAAGAACCCCCTTACCAAAGCAAACAGAACCAGAACTTCCTTTTCTGCCTTTCCTTTCGATCTTTCTCCTCCTCCAATCGATGAGGACCTCCTTGTAAGTCTTTTTTTCCTCCGTTTATTCCACTTCGTTGGTCTCTTTACTTAATTAAATACTGGAGAAAGTCATATAGTATCCGAATTTATTGCTGAAATTCTTTATACTGATTTTATTCTGTGGTAACAAAGTGGACTGAGATTTATTGTTAATTGATGAATTGATGCATATTCATTCAATTACGAAAGAGGGAACAAAAGGAAAAGAAAATGTGCTGCTAATTCTTGTTTGGTGAGAACGTGCATTTTGTTACTTTCGAAGATTGAGAATCGTCGGTCTAAGACTGTATCATTGCGAAATACTAACATCTGTATCATATGCTAAATTCCAATTGAAAGGTTAGTACTTACAATATTCTAAATTGGATATCTACAATGGACAGGAGGCTGCAGCAGTTGAAGGTGCAAAGATCTCTGATGATGGGATTATTGAAACTTTTCATAATGATGAAGAAGCGCTGGATGCAGCTAATAATGGAGTTGCTGTATGTAGGCTTTCAACATTTTTCTTACTGGTGTCTTTTTTCTTTTGGCTTTGCTTAGTTTGGAAACTGTGTATATCTCCCTTTGGAAAGAAATCACTATTGGTATGCATCTCTAAGTGCTAATTTGGTAGTATTCTTAAGTGTATGAAAACATTTCTGAATGGTTAGTTGTCTACATTACAAACAATAGGCCTTCTAATCTCAAGTACTCAAATGAAGCTTGAAGGTGGATGGATGATGAGAGACAGTACACTGTGCTGTAGAAGTCTAAATGGTAGGAATTTTGATAAGATGATTATCTCCTATGTGCACCCGTAAGGTATCACCTTACAAAACTGTTATTATTGAAATTGAAAATTGCCCTAAGGCAATACAGACTCCTTTCTCTCTATGAGAAGTCTCAACAAACTTCAGATAATCCCCAAAATGAACCCCCATGCACTAATATGTAAAACACCCTAAAGAGAAATCCCACATGGTCACCACTGCACTTGACGCTCACCTCAACATCCCAGGTCCCCTACTCTAACTACCTCCTCCTCTTATACTGATGAAGTATCGGTGGCCTAACATTACCCGCCACCTCAACTTCGACCTTGTCCTCAAGGTTGAAAGTAAGAAACTTCTGCTTGAAGTCTTCAACCATTTCCTAAGTTGCTTCATGAGGTGGCAATCCTTCCCAACTAATAAGGGCCTCCTCTTTTCCGGTACTTGGATCTTTGCGAAAAGCAAAAACTTCAGTTGCTTTAGCAATCCATTCGAATTCACCAGTCAACTCAAGGGGCGGGTTTTGTAACACCTGGCATTGTCCCAAAGGTTTCTTAAGTTGGGAAACATGAAACACAGGGTGAATGGATGTGGTAGTAGGAAGTGCCAACTTGTAAGCAACTGACCGAATCCTCTTTTCAATCTAGTATGGACCAAATAATTTAGGGGAAAGCTTCTCATTTTGCCTTTTGGCCAAGGATGATTGCTAATACGACCTTAACTTCAAATACACCCTATCTCCTTCACTAAACTCAACCACCCTTCTCTTCTTATCCGCCTGCTTCTTCATTCTTTCCTTGGCCAATTGCAAATGTTCTTTCATAGCCAAAAGAACCATGTCAAGAAAACTAAGTTGTTATTGAATCGATTGTATCAAAAGATTGAACAAACTTCACATCAGGACCCTCTTTCAAGGCTAGTCATAGCATCCCATAACTTCCGCGAACCTTACCCTCTTGTTAATGATATTGACCTTCTTTATTTAACAACAATGGATCTCTTAATCCAGTTTGCTTACCCATCCTTGGAAGGTTACGGTAAGTTCACAATTATATTTACAATGAAGCGATCTTACGGGGAGGAGTTCTCATTTTGGTCAAGTGTAGCATTTGGTATCTTATTGTCCCCATAGAAAAATAAAGCCAGTGGGGTTCATCCATACTTGCCTGAAATAGGGTGATTCCCAAGGATATGTGATAAGTAGTGTTGTACCAATAGTCTGCCCAGGACAACCACTTGATCCATTGCTTCGGTCGTTCCCCACAAAAACATCTCAAATAGGTCTTAACACTCTTATTTACAATCTCCGTTTGACCATCCGTCTGAGGATGATAGGCCGAACTCATCTTCAACCGGGTGCCACTCAATTGGAATAGCTCCTTCCAAAGTTAACTCAAGAAAATTTTATCCTGATCTAAAATGATAGAAATAGGAACCCATGTAGTCTGACAACCTCCCAGATGAACACTTCAGCTACATCCTTGGCTGTAAACGGATGTTTGAGTGCCATAAAGTGAGCATACTTATTGAGACAATCGACCACCACCAATATAGTGTCAAAACCATTTGAATGAGGAAGACCTTCTCGAAATCCATGGACAAAGGAGTCCAAATGGCCTCATGAATCTCAAGAGGTAGCAATAAACCAGCAGACGCCAAAGTCAATGACTTGTTCCTTTGGCAAATTACACAATTTTCCACACATTTCTTAGCTGCCACTTTCATTCCTTCCTAATAAAGATCATTGGTTACCTGTTTATAAGTTCTCAAGAATCCGGAATGCCCTCCAGACACCGAATCATGATAAGAATGTAACAGGGTTGGAATTAGGGAGGACTTACTCGAGAGGACAAGACGGCCCTTGTATCGCAAGGTTCCTTGGCTCAAAGAGAAATGGGGGACACTATCCTCATTTGTCTTCCATTTTTCAATGATTTGGATCAACTTTGGATCCTCTAGCACTTCCTCTTGAATCTTTTGCACGTCTATAATGCTGGGAACTAATAATACGGCCAAGTGAGCCGTGGGAGGTAGCCTTGAGAGAGCATCTGCCACTTTATTCTCTAAGCCTGGCTTATGTTGAACCTCAAAGTCATAGCCAAGCAATTTGGACAAGTAGCATTTGTATTGAGGCTGAATTACCCTCAGTTCAAGTAGAAATTTCCATGCTCGTTGGTCAGTGTGAACTATAAACTGTTGTCCTAGCAAGTAAGTTCTCCACTGTTGAGCTGCCATTACCATGGCCATCAATTCTCTCTCATAGATTGGTTTAAACTGTTGTTTTTGAGATAGATTATAACTAAAGAATGCAATGGGGCGTTGTTTTTGAGATAACACTACTTCTAAGCCAGTCCCTAAAGCATCAGTCTCTACTATGAATGGTCTATCAAAATCCGGCAAAGCAAGGACAGGTAGAGTTACCATGGCGTTCTTCGACTTGTTGAAGGCTTCAGTTGCCTCTTCCGTCCCACTCACATGCCCCCTTTTTCAGCAATGCACTCATTGGGGCTACCAGACTACCGTACCCTTCCACAAATTTTTGGTAATAACCAATGATGCCTAGGAATGCCCGCACATCCTTAATACTTTGGGGTTAAGGCCATTTTATCGTTGCTCTTAACTTTTCAGGATCTACTTCCACTCCGTTGCCTTAAATTAAATGTCCTAAATACTCAATTTTATGGCTGGCAAAGGTGCATTTATTCTTGTTGGTGTACAACTTCTTTTCTTGCAGCCCCATGAACACCAATCTTAAATGATACAAGTGCTCCTCCTCGTCCTTGCTATAAATGAGTGTATCATCAAATAAAACTAGGACAAATCTTCTCAGATATGGTCGAAAGATTCGGTTCACGAGGGATTGGAATGTGGTTGGAGCATTAGTCAATCCGAATGGCATTACCAAAAACTCGTAATGACCCTCATGTGTTTTGAATGCTGTCTTTTCAACGTCTCTCGAATGAACATGGATCTAATGATAGCTTGACTTGTGGCCAATCTTAGAAAAAATCCAAGCTCTAAACCATTCGTCAAATAATTCTTCAACCACAGAGATGGGAAACTTACCGAGAATAGTTACTAGATTCAACACCTGTAATCTACACAGAATCATCAACCCTTATCCTTCTTCTTGACCAACGAAACTGGGCTGGAATAGGGGCTTGTACTTGGATGGATGATCCCTGCTGTTAGCATTTCATCCACCATCTTTTCTACCACCATTTTCTCTATCTTGCATTTCTAAGAATGCCCATATCGATATGGCCTTACATTGACCGGAGACACCTTCCTTTAGATGAATTTGGTGATCTACTTCATGTTGAGGAGGTAGTGTACTTGGCCACTGAAAAACTTGCTAGAACTCCTAAAGGATAATTCTAGCTTTTCGTGGTACTGAGGTAAGCTTGCTTCCCCTTCCTCCATCTCCCCATGGTCTTCCACGCGAAGAGCTCTACATTCCACTAGGAACCCCTAATCTTCGATTTCCCATGATTTTGTCATTCTTTTCAACGTTACTTGGATCTTTGTCTTTGTTAAACTAGGATCGCCCTTCAACATCACCGTGGTATCCCCCATTTTAACACTCATCGCCAAGCCTTCCAATGGACTTTCGTGACACCCAGGGTGAATAACCACTACATTGCCATAACCACTTCTACTCCCTTCAACTATATCGGAAGGAAACTCTCTACAATGATCAGCTCTCCAATCTTTAGTACCACTCCCTTACACACCCCCTTACTCTTCACAGCTGTGCCGGTACCCATAATAACAACATAGTTTGCAGTTTCCAACATTGGTAAGTTTTGCTCTTCTACTACCTTTTGTGCAATGAAGTTGTGGGTAGCCCCACAATCTATTAGAATCACCACCTTTGTTCCTTCAATGGTTCCTCTGAGTTTAATCGTACCTGGATTTGACAGTCCCACTACTGAATTCAGAGAAAGTTTCACTGCTGGTCCAGTCGTTGTTTCCTCCCCCACTTTTGTTGTCTGTAATTTGGCCACGTCTCCATCTTCCGTCATTTCATCACAAAGCTCTAATTTTGGATGAATCACAAACATCCTCAGTTCCCTTAGTTCCTTTACCTTACAACGATGACCTGGGTAGAATTTTTCCTCGCATTGGAAGCAAAGCCCCTTATCCCTCTTTGCCTAAAAGTCTGCATTCGACAATCGTCGTGTGGGTCCATCACATTTTCCATCATCCATTTTACTTGCTCGCAGTGTGATCATTCTCATTGGAAATGTCTCCTTACTTGTTGATGAAGAATTAGGTTCTGGGTCATTACTGTTTGACTGTGATTAGGCCTTAGTACCCGTTGGGCCACGTTCCTCCCTTTCCTCCTTGTGGATCACCTCTCAGTCTTCAATCTTTTGGGCCAATCGCATTATCTGGTTCGACTCGATTGGCTCCCAACAATCCATCTTAGCTCGAATAATCGGTTTGAGCCCTTTGAGAAATGTTTCTTCCAACACCTGATCGTTCAAGTCTGGTAATGACCCCAACCAATTTATCGAACAACTGTCGGTACTCCTCCACCGTCGACTCTTTGTCTAATAGCAAGAAACTATCCACAAATTGTTCCCTTCCTCGTCAATCAAAACCGCACCAACAACTGCATTTTCAGATCCCTCCAATTCGCAAATGGTTCCTTCACTTCCTTTGATTGATACTAATCTAGAGCTGCACCATCAAAGCTAAACACTGCAATATTGAGTTTCTTCAAAGAGCTTATGGATTTGAAAATAGCTCTTTGCTCTGAATAACCATGAGTCGAGTTCTTCTCCTACAAACATTGACTTTTCCACCTTCGTAAATTTGCTTCGATCACTCTCTTTCCCTTCCAGTTTTTCTTTAATGGTTGATTTCATCAACTCATCCATTTGTTGCATCGTTTTGCTTGAACTCCCTGCTTTGGATTGTGGAGTTGTATTCCAATCATCGGAGCCCGTATTTCCGTGTCGGGACAGCGCTAGCTTTTTTGTAGTCATTGCCATCATCTTGCGATTTTCCTTAGCATCTCACTGTTGCTGTTTTGCCTGTGCATTCATCTTCTCTGATAGCTTAACCAATGCATTTTCAATCTCAGGTAATTTCTTCATTCCCTCTTTGATTCCCTCAATCTCTTGATTGATTGCATCAACTCGTTCCTTAAACTTCTTAGCCATTTCGTTTGAATCGTCCCAGACCGAACGCTCTAATACCAATTTGTAAGGTATCGCCTTGCAAAACTGTTATTATTGGAATTGAAAATTGCCCCAAGGCAATATAGACTCTTTTCTCTCTAGGAGAAAACTGAACAAACTTCAGATAATCCCCAAAATGAACCACCCACACACTAACATGCAAAACACCCTACACAGAAATCCCGCATGGTCCCTACAGCACTCGATGCTCACCTCAACATCCTACATCCCCTGCTTTAACTACCTTCCACAATGACCTTCTTACCCCTCCTCTTATATTGACGAAGTATTGGTGGCCTAACAGCACCCTCCTAGAAAAGATTGCATGGGGCATGAGAGTTGGCCTTTCGATAGTTAGGCAGGGCTGTTGCCTTTGGGTTTGTGATAATGAGCAAGCTTTGGATAAGCTATTTGATTCTATTGTTTCTCTTGTTATCTCATGAAGCTTATTTACTTATTTATATTTTTTTTATGAGATGAAACATTCGGAAGTTACAAAAAAGGGGGGAAGATAAACCCCATCCATATGAAATCGCAAAAACTTCTCCCATAAGTCGAAAATTTACACCAATTCAAAGCCAAATAAGCAAAGAAATCTTAAAATTCAGCAAAATAGTTCTCCCTATCTTTGAAGTTTTTGGAATTCCTTTTGGACCATATAGATCAGAAAGAAGCCCTAGAGAAGCTGATCAATGGGGACTTCTTTCACTTCGAGGAGGATGAGGGAAAGCAGAGTGAATGAATCCCCAGGAAGTGCAAGGGACCATTAAAAGATAGAGGAAATAAAGCCCTAGTAAGAAGATGCAAAGGCACAAGTGGTGAGGATATTTCTCTATCTCTGAATCTTTTTTGCAAAAACGACAGCAGTACTATCAGAGGAGATCTTCACTAAAGTTTTTCATGAGTGCTGATGCAAGGGGGGCTAACTTCACATGGAAAGAATTTTATTTTCTTTTGGAAATTTATTTGGGGTGTAAATGTCTCCACTTTTTCATTTTTATATAGCTAGTAGCTGTTCTACAATTGTGTCCTATTGGAGAAGTTTCTTGTTTTGTTACTCACTTAGCTTCGGGTTTTCCTACCCCATTTTGTAATTTCGTACATCAGTAAAATTGTTTCTTAACTAGAAGAAGAAAATATATATATATATTGCGAATGAGTTGATGTTGGCATATTTTGCTATTAATTATTAGGTTGTGGATCTTTCTCATTTTGGCCGAATAAGGGGTATGTCCTCTTCTTTATCTTGTCTTTTTTCTTGTTCTACTATTTTTGAGTTCAACGGATTCATTCGACAACTCAAGAGTTGTAAAAACTAATATTCTTATTATAAACAATAATTTAATATATAAGTCTAGTAAATATATAAATCTATTAAATTGATTCTAAATAATTAAATTGACAAAATCAAAAAAAGAAAAAATAATAAATAAACTGTGCTGTGTAACTTGATTCCAAAAATGAAATGTTTTATTTTTTATTTTTTTTTATATATATATAAATGAAAACGAGTCTCTTTCATGCTCAAAGTACATATAAGGATACAAGAGCAAATGAAAAAAATGAAAAAAACGAGGATCAGTGAGTGCACCAGGACATCTCAACTAGGTTGGCACCTCCATAGCACTCTCATCATATCCAATTGAAGCTGAAAAATAAGAAGCCAACACCTCGAATACAATGGGACAATAGAGACAATAGAAACAAACTGACCAAACAGAATCGAACTGTAAAAAAAATAAGAAAACACCCCTGATACAATGGAGCAATGAAAATAAGGAAGAGCCAAAATGAAAACAAATTTTCTGTTAATACAAAAGAAATACAAGAGAAAGCAACCCTACAATAAGTTCTAGAATCTTCAAAACTCTAGGCTGGAAAGATAAAGGCATGCCAATTTAGGCTTATGTCTTGAATGAAGAAATCTTCAAAATGTTTGGATAAGGTGCACCATGATGAGGCATTCAATCGAGCCACTTCACAACGATCCAACCCCCCAAGTTTCTTGACATGGGAGATCCTTTGGTTTCTTTCAAACCAAGTTTCAGCAAGCATAGCCTTAATTGCATTGAACCATATTAGCCGAGGACCATCCTTTAAAGTAGGGCCACTTAGTAGTTGCCAAATATTGTCTCGAAAGTCATCACCAAAAACCCAAACTACTCCGAAGTAAGAGAACAATTTCCACCAGCACTGTATAGTATATGAGTAGTCGAAGAATAGGTGCAATAGATCTTCCATGTTTCCTTCACATAGAGGGCACATGGATGGAGACAAACAGTGAGATTGGAGTTTTTTCTGCATGACAAAGGAGCAATTTAGCTGACCGAATAACATAATCCATACTAAAATGTTGACCCATCGGGGGCTTTTAGACTACCATAAAGCCTTATAAAGTTGATTGTCTAATGGGGAAGATGGGCACCAAATGCTTTAAAAGTGACTTGACTGGAAAAACACCAGAAGTATCCAAAGACCACACTCTTATATCAAAGTTTTCAGTTACTCTCTTTTCTGGAATTTGGCTTAACAACAGCGGGAAATCAGCAATTTCATCATCCTTAAGAAGCCGCTGGAAGATTAAAGACCATGAAGATGACAATATGTCCCAATGCTCAGCCACCAAACCATTGGGAAAGAGGGCTATTCTGAATAGCCTTGGAAAACAAATATTCAAAGGAACGGGTCCCAGCCAAGGATCCAGCCAAAAAGCAATCCTAACCCATTACCAAGTTTAAAGGTAGCTAAAGCCTCCACCTGCAACCATGTTCGAGAAATACTAATCCATGGGCTGTACAAACTGTGCCAAACTTTCCTGCTGTGTGCCAATTGTTAGCACTTTTACCGTGAATGCTTCTTACTACCACCGCCCATAAGGAATTTTCTTCATTAATGTATCTCCACCTCCGTTTTAGCTAATAGGGCCAAATTTATTCTTCTTAAATCTCCAATTTCGAGGCCTCCATCTAATTGAGAATTAGTAACCAGCTTCCATTTGGCCAAATGATTCATCTTGTTCCCTTCATGACCCTCCCAAAAGAAGTTTCTCATGATTCTTTCCATTATGGAATTACTTTTTCCTGCATTAGAAATAAGAACATATAATCGGTAGGGAGGTTGGAAAGAACGGATTTACATAATGTAGCTCGGCCTCCTCTCAGTAAGTTGAATCTCCTCCATTTATCAAACTTTATATGGATTTTATCAATCATCGGCTGCTAAAACGATACACTTTTTGGGTACCTCCCTAATGGTAGGCCAAGGTAGATGTTGGGCAGGTGATCAACTTTACAATTCAGTCTAGAGGCCCCCAATATCTCACTTACTAACAGGAAGAGGAATGGTGGTAGGGGTCCCTGTTGATTATTTCCTTTTATGTTTATATTCTCCATTGTATTTATTGTGAAATATTTGCAAACATTTGTTGTATTTATTTTTTGCTTACTTTTTTTTAATTATTTTTTTTTATATCTGAAACGAAAGACGAAACATAAATCATGGATCAACTAAGCCAAGCCCTCTCGGGGCATATCGGTTGAAGTAGATTCTTCTTTTTGATCAATCAAAACCCCTTCCCAAACTGTACAAGCTTATTCCAAAGCATACGGCTTTCTGGAATCAAAGGAATGCAGGCGTTGGTAAGCGTCCGTGAGTGTCCGGGTCAGCTTACGCGCACTTCGACTAATCTCACGGGACAACCCGCTTGACCCTACAACATTTGGGTGTCAAGGAAACTCATAGGAAATTAATTCCTAGGTAGGTGGCTACCATGGATTGAACCCTTGACCTCTTAGTCATTTATTGAGACTATGTTTCCTTTTTATCACTAAGTCAACCCATGATGGTTAATATTTTTTCCTTACTTGTAATGGGTATGGGTATTTCTTCTATTTAAGAAAACCCTTTTCTATCAAAGAGAAATAAGAGAAATGATACAGTTTTAAGCAGTCCCCTTGTCCAATACCCCTTGATGCAATTATCCTTCCTCTAGGTCTTTTATTTATGAAGACCGAATATCTTGGGTTCTTGATGCAACCCAAAATCCATGGGATCCATTGAGGATTGAATTTTTTGCCATACATTATCTTTTCAAGAAAGGACCAATTTACACAGTGTCAAGATCCAATTTGAGAATGCAACCTTTTTTCTTCTTTGCTTGGTATTCTTCCACCGCTTTGTTGGCTATTAAGATTGGATCAAGAATTTGCCTCCCTCCAATAAATGCACTTCGCCAGAATCAGGTTCATGAGTTTTCGTCCGAGTTTGCCCAGCCCAACGCGAGATTCCGACACATCGACGCCTGGGTTCAAGTGTACTCCGTCGGCCGACCTTGTCTGGGTTACCGTCGGCTTTTTTGATTAGTAACCGTCGCCGACCGTCCGTTTTTAGCCTCTGCTGCTGCTAGGTGTTTAGCTTTAAGGTTTGTTTCAGCCTCTGTTTGGCTACTATTTCAGATCTATGATTTCTCCTTTTTTTGGGTATTTTATCTCTTCAACAACATGTCGGACACTAAGGTACTTGCCGCCAAAGTCTTTGACAGTTGGATCTATTCTAACATTCCTATTGTCCAAAAAATCACCCTTCGGCTTAATGGTGATAACTTTCTTCGTTGGTCCCAAAGTGTTCAAATATATATTCGTGGACAAGGTAAGATAGGTTATATTATCAGAGAAAAAGTTGCTCCCAGTCCAGATGACCCTTCATTTGTTGTGTGGGGTGCGGAAAACTTCATGGTTATGACTTGGCTCGTCAACTCTATGGTGGAAGACATCAATAGTAACTATATGTGCTACTCTACTGCAAAGGAACTATGGGATAGTGTAACTCAGATGTATGAAGCCTTACTTTGTTTTTCCACGGATGAAACAGGGGCTGGCAATTGAGTCTTTGATGACTGATTGGTGCTCTGTTTTTCCTTCGCTTGAACAAAGTACTGAGTTGTAGTACTCTTCTTTGGTATCATCGATTTTTGAGTCTGCAAAGATGATGTATGGGTTGTAAAGCTACTATTTTTTTTTACTATTTCTGCAAAACTCAAATTATATATTTTTTTGAGGGGGAAAGAAAGCTCTGAGTAATCCATGTATGTTTGTGTCTTTTCCTCAACCGTCTGTTTCAAATTTTGTCTATCAACAAAATCTTTATTTCTCAAAAAAAAATCGCTAAGCATTCTTTGGAAAGATTGCCAGCCTTGCTGAGAGGTACCTTCAGGAAAGACTGCCAGCCTCACTAAGCATTCTTTGTAGTATTTCCCATTCAAGTTCTTTGTCAAAACTGGAAGGCGTTCATTTTTATAGCACCGTAACATTAGAGGAATTATTGTATTTACAGCTTTTTATTACTTCTAGTGTTTAGTCGGTCTCTTCCCCATTGTATTTGGGGCTATCTTTGTTCTATTTGTTCTACTTGTCCTTATTTTTGCAAGTTCAAGTTTAGTTTTTTATTAGAAGTGATGAGAATGCTAGGGGGGTGTCAACTTAGTTGAGATGCCCGAGTGCATTCCCTGATCCCGTGTAAGGTAGTTTCTCATTATTATCTCTTGTATTATGAGATTTTATCTCATTTCATTAAATCAATGAAAGAGATCATTTCCTTTTCAACAAAAAAAAAAAAAAAAAAAAAAAAAAAAAAAAAAAAAAAAAAAAAAAAAAAA
>QLSR01000032.1:374270-425124 GCA_031780015.1 Citrullus colocynthis
CCCCCCCCCCCCCCCCCCCCCCCCCCCGAATTTGTTGGAATTCTACTCAAGACTCCTCAAATCAAGTGATCAATTTTTCAGAGGAGTTGAATTCTCTGTTCCAAAAAGATGAAAATAGTCAAGCAGAGGAAGAGGGTTGGAGATCTCATTGCAAGCCTTTGTCTACTTCGGAAATTCCCGAGCATTTAAAGTCCTCTATGAGCATTTAAAGTCCTCTGTTGCTGATTGTGGACTTGTTTTGGCCTAATTATTCTCTCCTCAACTCTTGTTGGCATGTACCTTGGCCTTCACAGTTAAAGTACAGAATGGGGTTTAGTCTAATTTTTCTCAGTATCAATTTTGAAGCAGGGTTTTCCTCCAAGCTGCGGTTTATGAGCATTGTTCTGGTCTGGCAACCTTTTGAGCCGTTATTCTTTAGCATTCGGTTTATAGTCTTTGGTCTTTGTTTAGCAATTGGTCCTTTTTGTTTTTGCTTCAATTTCGGTCTAGTACTTTATGATGGAAGCTCCCTTTATGTCTGTAATTTGTCTCCTGTATTGTACTTTGAGATTATATCTCATTTCATTTTATTAGTGAAAGAGATTGTTTCCTTTTCAAAAGAAAAAAAAGAAAAAAAATGATGAATAGAAAGTTGCCAAAATTAGTGGGTCCTTTTTCACCTTTCTACTCCACGGGATAATCTTGGGTGGTAAAGGGTTGGTGTGTTTGGAAATTTCCTTCGAGAATGGGCTAGGATTATGAACTTATAATCTATAATTTGATGATCGAGTTGCTTCCATGATTATAATTTCATTCCATAAAGTTTAAGGTTCAAGCATCTTAGTGGAAAACTTGATATATATTTTAACAACAAATGAGAACTTTCATTTAATAAATAAAAAGACACTGATGCTCAAAGAGACAAACTCAACCGAGAGTGAAAAAATAAACCAAACGGAATACAAAAAGAACCATCACTGAGACCCAAGGGAGGACTAAAAAATAGAATAGAAATTCAGACCATAAAAAAACACTAAGCAAACAACACTAAGTAAACAGAAAGGAAAGAGCCAAAATAACCAAACGCAACACAGAAGGCCGGCCACATAAAACCTTGGAGTGAGTAGAATTCAAGGAAGTTGAGATAAGCCTCATACATAGTGCAGGGACAGATCCCTTGATACTTCGGTTAACAAAAAAGCAAAAATCTGAAATCATAGTATATATTGAGTAAATTTTCATTCAATTCAACATGCTAATTAAAATTCAAGAACCTTGATTATTGACAACACTTATCTTCAATAGCACTCATGAGGGGAAATGAAACTTGGAGTGAAATCCAAGAGTCATGAAAGAGAGAGGCAAGGTAGAAAGTATGGATAAATTTCGACACCATATTCAAGAACCTTATTCTCCTTTTTGTATCAATAGTTCTCATTAGGGGTGTAAATGGTTCGATTTGGCTTGGTTTGAGTGTCAAACTAAAACCAAACTGTCAGAAATTTATGGAAAATAGAAAACCCGAGCCGAACTGCCTCATGTTGCATAGGCAAACCGCCCAAAACCAATTAATGGGCAGTTTAGATGGTTCTGTCTGGCAGCTTGCCGTTTGCAAATAATTCTAGGCATCGACAAGTTAGGCCTAGAGCTCCCTAGAATTAGGCATTAGGCTTGGGCTGTTAATGGGCACATAGGCTCTCATGCCCATCCATGAGTATGAAGTGGAAATACATGTAAAAATTTAGTGAGTTCACAAAGGCTCAAACCCCTACTCTTGAAGACAATAGCGTGGCATTTAGCCATCTTAACTGCAACTATTTTTTAATACACATTCAATATTTAATATATATATTATCAGTAGGCTTGATTAGACTCCCTCCCATCTCCCCAAATCTGAACCCAACCGAATTTAATTGGTTTTTCTTATATGCCAACCGAAACCGCCAAATTGAATCCACTAAAAACTGAACCCGAATTGGTTTAGTCAGTTTAAGGGGTTTGTCTATTTTTTCAGTTTTCCCTTGCAACCTAGTTCCCACCTCTCTTTTAAACTTTTTCTTTTAGCATTTATCATCTGGATGAAGAATAGGGTGGAGTTGCCACATTTCTCAATTTTTTATCTGTTTTCTTATTAATAACTCTCTTTATTGAGAGAGGTTTTCACTTGGATATTGATAATAGTGAAAGAATATAAAAAAGTTAGTTCTATTATCCACTTGATTGAGAGAGATGAAAGGGCTTATAACATTTATAGTTGTTTTTAACCATCATTTATACGTAACTCACACATGACACCAAAATGTCAATGCAAATATCAAGTAAACGGTGAAAGGATAATGTTGTTCTAAAACGTTTCTTCAATATTGAACTTCTGCATATGGTACAGATTATAGTTTATTTATTGAAAGAATACAACTTGCTTCTTTGACTTTTGTTAATTAAGAGAAACATTTGCAGATGTAAGTTGTTTTCCCACCCAAGTTATCCACTTGTACTTGAAACTTCTTTTTCAATGGACCTGATCCTCTCCTCTTTCCTAGCCTTATAGTCTTTTATAGACTTTGTTTGCAGTCAACACTTCGTCGAGGATTTGTCCACCAGACAGGAATCTTCTTTTTAACTTTCTAAAATAGTATAATGTACAACTTTCTTATTCTTGTTATTTTTATGCCATCATCTTCTGCACTGAACTTATTGTGCTTCTTAACTGGTATTTGAGTTTTCCCCACAAATCTAGAATGCTAAAGTATTTAGTGTTTTTACAAACATTTTTGTTTCTTTGTTTTTTGTTGTTTTTTCTTTTTTGTTTTTTGGTAATTAATGAAAATGATACATTTATGCATATGAAGTTATTGGAGATGATCGTTGTCAGTTTCTTCATAACCAAAGCACAGCTAATTTTGAAAGTTTACATCAAGGTCAAGTAAGTTTTGACTAGGCGCACCATGATATCCTATTCTAATCATGTTTGGTTAAATTTAAATTCTTTTAGAATGGAATTGTACTAATGAAAGATTGTATTTTATGCAATATTTTGTTAACTACAGGGGTGCAGTACTGTATTTGTTACACCCACTGCTCGGACAATTGATATTGCACAAGCATGGATCATGGTAATGCTACAATCTTGTATTCCTTTATGGTCCATGGTTTTCTGTCTCCTAACTTGTTTTGATTTCATTTTAAAATTTATTTGTTATACATGTTGCTAACAGAAAAATGCCATCACATTAATTGTGTCGCCAGTTACACGTGAAAGCATAATTCGGATGCTCAACAAGTAGGTGTTCTTGTAAGTTTTTTAATTGTCCCCAAAAGGTTTTGTGTTTTTATTTTTTTATTTTTTATTCTTTTTATAATTCTTGATCCCATTATGTTATTTTGATAGTATCCTTGCACAAGAACCATGACATGAAAGTAGTAATAATAGAACATTGATACACCTGAAAAAAGTTAAAGGCAAGCCTCCCACTACTTCTGCCGAATACATTAAACGGAATACTGATTGGATGGAAAAGTGTCTACTATTCATCTTGATTTGCAGATTATTCCTTGGATCACCATTGAGAAAAGGATTTATTTATTTATTATTAAATATTTTTATTCTTTTTATTCTTTTGGTTTCAGAAATTGATATGATCAATTTGTTAAACTCAAGATAGGAAAACAACGTAAATGATTTGGTTATTCTAAGGAGTGTGCATGGCTTTTCCACTGTTATTAATGGAGACTGGGAGGACACTGTCGGATTAAGCTTGGTTTGTTTATGGATATATTGGTGAACGAAAATTTGCTATAGATGCTAAAACTTATTATGCTATATGTGTGTGTATTTGATTTATGTATGTATGTTTGTTTTTTAGATATACCCATTTATGATTCACGACTTTATAAATGCATCTTTAACCAGATACATCTTTTTAGCGGACAAGGTAGAGATTCAAGATATTACCAAGCAAACATCCTTGTTAGTGTTGGTGGGACCTAAAAGCAACCAAGTAAAAGAGCACTATGCAGTTCTCATTTACAAGCAAATTTGTTTTTATTTCTTATTCCTGGTTTTCATGACTAATTGTTTTAACCCTCAGATCATGGAGGCTTTGAACCTTGGTAGTATAGCTGGAGAGCCATATGGAACACACCAGCACTTTAGTGTAAGCTTTTGTTATCTACTTGAGTTTTCAGGCATTACTTGCCCTTTATAATGAGAATCAACATTTTATTGAATATTTATGAAAAGCATTAAAATATTGGAAGCATAACTTGAAACTCTTCCCTATACTGTAAGGACCGGAAAAATGAAAAATTAATTACAGAAGTTATTTTGTTTTATCACTATTCATTACCAATTTAGATTCAAATTTTCAGTTTGGAAATAAATGGATATTATTTGGAATACCACTGAATTTTGGACTTTTATTATGCAGGCCTATGGTATGCCAATTACCGTGGGGGTGGGAAATGTCATTTCTGAAGAAGGCTTTTCACTGTTGATATCACCTGCTGTGGCTGGACCAGTTTGGAAAGCTCTAGTTTCTCTAGGTGCTGTTCCAATGGGCTCAAGGGCTTGGGAAAAGCTGAGGATATTTCAAGGTATGCATCTTTCGACGTTTTTTTTGCTCTTTGGTGTGCTGGTTCGCTATTGTTTCATGCACTTGAAATTTTAATGCCATATGTGATCATATTGATTCTTTACAATGGATGCAGTTAATAGTGGAATTTACATCACATGACTTTGCGAACTTTGTATCATGATATTATGTTAAATACTGGGTTGAACTTGTATTTTGCAATTCTTTGTTAACGTTTTGTTGAAACAATGCATCCACATTTTTCAAATAAAGATTAATTACAACTGAACAAGCATCCTGACATGATAATCTTGTCAAACTTCTAACCTATTTGACGGTTTACCTTCTTTCTTTTTCTTGTTCCATTTCTGAGGGAAGAGTATATTTAAATAGATACATACAATGTATGTGGCCCAAGGTATTAGTATCTGGAATGAGCATGAAACTTAAGTAATAACTTAGATAGTGTTTTCTAAAAAGCCCTCCCCTCGTGCCTAGGCTCAAGGCACAGGTCTTGCGCCTCAACTTGAAAAGGCGAGACTCACAAAATAAAGCACACACCTTTTGTGAAAACCCAAGGCTAAGGCCTGGGGCCTTGCAATTTTTTTATTATTATTTTTAAAAATAGTGATAATTAGAGTTTTTCCTTTATTAACTAAAATATCTAATTTACTAAGCCTAAATGCAAAACATTTTGTGTTTAGGGGTCCTTTTTCTCATATTCCACTTAAATTATGTTTTCTCTTCTCAATGTAGTATTTTCATATATAGTATGCCTCACAAAAAAATAAATAAATAAATGACCGCACTTAAGCCCCAAAAGACTATTGCAGTTTTTTTGAAAAACGAAACAACCTCTTCATTAAGTTAATGAAAAGATACAATCAATATAAAAGATAGAAAACAGAGGACAATAGATCAGCGAATGCACCCGGGCATCTCAACCAGGTTGACACCCCCATAGCACTCTCATCATTTCCAAAACATATGATCAAAGTATTCCAAACCAAATAAGCAATTACAAGTTATTGAAAAAGAGGGAAGAGAAAAGGACACAAGATTTACGTGGAAAACTCTAGAACAAGGAGAGAAAATCACAATAGAACTTTTCCTCTTTTATTATTTTCGATACTATCAAATGTTACAAGGGAGAAAAATAAATATGGACCAAATCACTATACAAGGAAAGGATATTGGGAAAAATAAAAGGAAAGAAATAAAATCTACAAATCTTCCAAATATTCTCTTTTTATTTTCAACACTCCCCCTCAAGATGGGACGTAAATATCAATAAGACCCATCTTGCTAACACAAAGTAATTCCTTGGTAAGAACATCAGCAACTTGTTGGCTAGTGAGGATATAAGGAATGCAAATACTTCCATTTTTCAATTTTTCCTTTATGAAGTGTCTATCAATCTCCACACGCTTTGTTCTATCATGTTGAACTGGATTGTTTGCGATGCAAATGACAGCCTTATTGTCACAATAGAGTTTCATAGGTAGTTCACTGCTTTGGTGAAGATTAGATAGAACTTTCTTCAACCAAATTTCTTCACGGATGCCATGACTCGTAGCTCTGTATTCAGCTTCAGCACTGCTTCTAGCAACCATACTTTGCTTCTTACTTCTCCAAGTTACGAGGTTACCCCAAACAAAGGTACAGTGCCCAAAAGTAGATTTTATGTCAATCACTGATCCTGCCCCGTCAGAGTTTGTATAGGTTTCAATGCATTTTCTATCGGATTTTCTAAACATCAACCCTTTTTCTGGTGTGCTTTTCAAATATCTCAAAATCCTGTTTACAGCTCCCATATGTTCTTCGTAGGGAGCCTGCATAAATTGGCTCACAACGCTGACAGCATAGGAAATGTCTTGTTTAGTGTGCGCTAGGTAAATCAGTCTTCCAACTAGACGTTGATACCTTTCCTTGTTAATAGAAACTTTGTCAACAGACTCTCCTAATCTGGCATTAGACTTGATAGGAGTATCAGCAGGCCTGCATCCAGTCATACATGTTTCTTTCAATAGATCAATAGTGTATTTCCGTTGAGAAACGGAGATTCCTTCTCTTGACCTCGCCACCTCCATACCAAGGAAATACTTCAGGTTTCCTCGATCTTTGATTTCAAATTCGTTTGCCATTTTTGTTTCAGCAGTATCGTTTCCTGATAAGACAATGTCATCAACGTAAACAATTAAAACAGCAATCTTACCTGAGGCAGACCTTTTTGTAAACAAGGTATGGTCAGAGTGTCCCTGAGTGAAGTCTTGGGACTTAACAAAGGTGGTGAATCTTTCAAACCATGCTCTCGGTGACTGTTTGAGTCCATATAAGGACTTTCTAAGCTTGCACACACACTGGTCAAATTGGGCTTCAAAGCCAGGAGGAGGGCTCATATACACCTCTTCTTCCAGATCACCATTTAGAAAGGCATTTTTCACGTCTAGCTGATAAAGAGACCAATCTTTGTTGACAGCAACCAACAGAAGAATCCTAATCGTGTTCAACTTTGCGACTGGGGAGAAAGTTTCAGAATAGTCTACCCTAAAAGTCTAAGTAAACCCTTTTGCTACAAACTTGGTTTTATATCTGTCAAGAGTTCCATCAGATTTATACTTTATTATGAACACCCACTTACATCCAACTGGTTTATGCCCTTTCGGAAGAGCAACGCGTTCCATGTATGATTTTTCTGAAGAGCTCTCATTTCTTCCATAACAGTAGCCTTCCACTCAGGGATTTCCATAGCCACATATATGTTCTTTGGTATAGTTACAGTGTCAAGGCTAGCAGTAAACGCTCTGAACTTCGAAGACAGTTTGTTATAAGAGAGGAAGCTATACATGGGATACCTAGTGCAGGACCTTATGCCCTTTCTTAGAGCAATGGGCATGTCAAGGGTGGCATCATACTCTCCTGGTTTGTCGAGTTCTTCTTCAGTTGTGGAATTCTAAGGTCTGACCTCATTTTCATTCTCCTGAACTATTGTGGACACTACATCACTCTTAGCAACCTGGTTATTTTCTGTCATGTCACCTTTATCATCTTCTATCGGTAATTTTGTCAGATCAACAATATCATTTTCAACACAAATATTTTCAGTGCAAACAGTATTATTATCAGGGTAATACCTTGAGCTTGTGCTGGTTCAGAAGATTGGACCGAAGCCGGCATGTCACTAGGGGCCACTATTTCCTTTCTAAGGTTCTTCCTATACTACGTTATCCATGGGACTTGTCTGGTGGGTAGGACATTATCGTGGGTTGTCAGGGTAGGTTCAGGAAGAGGATTAGTATAGTTAATCTCTTCATTATTACTCTCCCCTTGAAGAGGACTAACAGAAAAGAAAGGTTTATCTTCCAGGAAGGTGACATCCATAGAGATGAGTATTTCCGGGAAGTGGGATGGAAACATTTATAACCACGTTGGTGGAGAAAATACCCAACGAAGACACATTTCTGGGCACGAGGGGTAAACTTAGTCTGGTTGGGACCGAAGCTATGGACAAATGTTGTACACCCAAATACTCAGAGAGAAACATCAGGTATAAGGCGAGTGGTAGGGTAAGATAGTTTGAGATAGTCAAGAGGAGTTTGGAAGTTGAGAACCCGAGAAAACATCCGATTTATAAGATGAGCTGCAGTCAAGATTGCATCCCCCATAGGTAAGATGGAAGAGAGGTGGACAGCATGAGGGACCAAGCAACTTCTAGGAGATGACGGTTTTTTCTTTCAGCCACTCCATTTTGTTGAGGTGTATAGGCACACGAACTCTGGTGAACAATACCTTTAATGGATAAGAACTCACGAAGGATATTGGTGAGGAATTCACGACCATTGTCAGTCCGAAGGATGGCAATTTTGGCATTAAACTGAGATTCAATGGTGGTGTAAAATTATTGAAAAATAGATGAGACCTCCGACTTATCTGCTAGAAGACCCAAGTAAGGCGAGTATCGTCATCAATGAAGGTAACGAACCAACACTTACTCGAAGAAGTGGTAATGCGTGAGGGACCCCAAACATCACCATGAATAAGAGTGAAAGGTTGAGATGGTTTGTAAGGTTGGGTAGGAAAATAGACCCTATGTTGTTTCGCTCAAATACACACATCGCAAGATAAAGAAGAGATGTCAGCTTTATTAAATAAATGAGGAAACAAATATTTCATATATTGAAAATTAGGATGGCCAAGGCGGAAGTGCCACAATATACAGTCATTTTCAGAAGTTGGAAAAATAGGAAGATAACAGACTAGCCCTATAACTATGCCTAGAGGAAGTATCACCGTTAAGGAAATAGAGTCCCCTATTGTGCTGGGCAGTGCCAATCGTCCTCCCCGAGCTCACGCCCTGAAATATAACATCATCTGGTGAGAAAGCCACATGACAGTTTAGATCTCTGGTTATCTTACTCACAAACAATAAATTATAGGAGATTTTAGGAACATGCAGCACATTCTGTAATATCAAACCATTGAATGGAGAAATGTGACCTTTGTCGGCAACAAGGGCAAGTGTCCCATCAGCAATTTGGATTTTTTCATTACCAGCACACAGATGATGAGAGAGGAAATCATCAGAAGTTCCAGTTAGATGGTCTATAGCTCCTGAATCAAGGATCCAGGGTTTCTTGTACTGAGGAGACTTAAGGATGAAGAAATACTTGATTGCGCAATCGCCCTAGAGAGGAAGTACCGGTATCAACTGGGCAGTTCTCCTGATGTTGTGATTGAGAACCATTAGCAGTCTCACTGACTAGAGCCTGGTTGGGTTTGTTGTTTGGGGGTCATCGTTTGCCTTTTGGGAGTCGACCATGTAGCTTCCAACATTGATCTTTCGTGTGCCATGGTTTCTTACAGAGTTCACATACTGAAGGTGGTTTCCTGTTCTATTTGTCTCCAGTAGTTCCAGATGATTTTGCACTAAAGGCGGCAGAATCAGTTGTGGAGTTAGCAGTGATATTCATGGCACTCGATATATCTTCCTCTAGACAGACCTCTGAACATACTTCCATCATGGTCATTATTGGTTTTTGTCCCAGTATTCGGCTCCGCACAACATCAAACTTGGAATTGAGACCTACTAAAATATCATGTACACAGTCAACCTCTTCAAGTTTATAATATTGGATTCCTCCACAGGGGCAATCCCAGACAAGTTCACGACATAGGTCCATCTCCTGCCAAATAAGAGATAATTTATTAAAATATGACGTGACATCCATGGACCCCTATTTGCATTCATGGATTTGTTTTCGCAGGGTGTAGAGTCGTGATGCATTCTGCCTCTTGGAGTACAGTTTCTGAACAGCATCTCAAATATCCCGAGCCGTAGCTACATACAACAGAGGCTTCCCAATTTGAGGTTCCATGCTGTGAAATAACAGAGACCGGAGTAATGAATCTTCTCCCTTCCAGAGGCGCTCTTGAGGATCTCCAGGTCTGGGTTTAGGTATTTCGCCAGTCAAATATCCAAACTTATGGCGCCCTTCAAGCACCATTCTAACTGATTGAGACTGGGAGAAATAATTCTGGTCATTCAATTTTTCACCAACAATTAACCCAATGAAGTTATCCATTGGTCCAAACAAATATGGTGTAGTCGTTAAAGTAGGAAACGCAATTACCGAATTTCTGGATACATCGGTAGATCTGACGAAACACCTGAATTTACTACACTGTGATCGAGGTTGGTCGACGCACCAAAAGCTGCCCCAAGTCCAACGATTTGTTGAAAACCTGCTTGAAGATTGGCAAGTTGCTGTTGAATCGTGCTGGAGTTGATACCTACCAACAAATCTCCATTCTTGGTCTCATAGTAGGGAGTTGAGGACCCCGCAGCATAGTTCGAAGTTCCGGTAACTCCAACATTGACCGAAGGCAAGTGATGAGAGCCGGAAAAGCCCCCAGTGGTGGTTGCGGACAGACTTCCAGCAGCTGAGGCATCACCCACTCGATCAGAGGGAATACCCGTTCGTTCGGCAGCGGCTCCCACAAATCTAACAGCAGTTGGCCCACGTCGTTCGGCGGAGAAACCAGATTCAGCGGCGCCGGTAGCAACCATTCGGTCGGAGAAGCCAAGCCCATCGTCGCGCGACCTAGCCAGAAGCTGCCGATCTATGGTGTCGCGGACATTTGTGGCGGTGGCGATCGAGTTCGAGTAGGCAGAGAGGTGCGACGGTCCAGCTACCATCGATCTGGCCAAGAAATCCCGGTTCATGGCGTCTTGGATAGTAGCGGCGGCGTGGTTCAAGGTCAGTGATTGCAGGTACCGGTCGACGGCGGCTTAGATGATGGCGTCGACGGCGGGATTGGTGGCCGATCTAGGGTTTCTGTCCCTTGTAGTGGTTGGTTGTCGTCGATGGCAACTAGGGTTTCTAGGGTTTCATCATCACTCTCTGATACCATATTGAAAAAGAGGGAAGAGAAAAGGACACAAGATTTACGTGGAAAACCCTAGAACAGGGAGAAAAAACCACGATAGAACTTTTCCTCTTTTATTATTTTCGATACAATCAAATGTTACAAGAAAGAAAAATAAATAGAGACGAAATCACTATACAAGGAAAGGATATTGGGAAAAATAAAATGAAAGAAATAAAATCTACAAAATCTCCCAACTATTCTCTTTTTATTTTCAACACAAGTACAAAAGTAAAGAAAGATCATATGCTACAAACAACCCAACTACTTCAAAAGCACCAAAAAACTGAAACTAGATACATATCTATGGAGAAACTGAGGAGGGGAGAATATAAAAGCCTTCCAATTAATGCTGATGTCTTGAATGGAGAAGTCTTTGAACGCCTTGGAAAGAGAGCACCATGAGTTTTCAAAAACACTAGCCTTCCAAGTACACAAGACTATTGCAGTTTGTGCCTTGAGTTTTCAGAAACACTGAGCTTAAAAGAATAATCTAGGTTCATGCTATAGACGTTAAGCAAGCTTTAGATATTAATGTTTTTTAATCGATTCTCTCAATGGTACTAGTTGGGCTGAGTTGTCCACATTTTGCCGACAGCTCTATGAGTTAACAAGTCATCTCCATAGGCGGGTGCTCCTTTCTGGTTATGTTGTTGGGCGTATGTGAGTTTTATTTGCCGTCCATTGGATAGCTTGTGCCTTGTTATATGGGAGAAAAGTTCTCTGGAGGCGGTAGGCTTACTCGTCGATTTTGAGTGGTATTTCTCAACATATTTTCTCTCTTGTTGGGGTCCTTGAGTCGGTCAATAGAACTATGGATAAGTTTTATGAGGATTTTCTTATGGGAAGGGGTTGATAAGAGGAAGGGTCTCAAGGGATGTGGAGGCTAAGCCATTAGGTCTTTAGAGGATTAGGCCTTGTTGGGATTTTGTTGGGATTTTCTGTTAGGAGGATAAGTGGTTGGGAGATAAACCCCTCTGTTCTTTGTTTTCACGATTATACTACCTTTCTTCTATGAGGAATCACTTAGTGGCTTCTGTCCTTCCTACTTCTGAGAGGTCTTCCTTGGTCTCTATGCTTTTTCCTCTCTTGTTCTATAGAGTAACGAAAAACATTATTGTTCCTTTATCTCAGCTTGGGGAGGTTTTTGTTCGCCCAAGAGGAGTTGTCTTTGCTACTCTAGTTGTCCTTTCAAACTTATTTTGCTTGATTTTTTTAAAAGGAAACAATCTCTTTAATTGATATAATAAAATGAAACAAAAGCTCAAAGTACAATAATAGAAACTAAATAACAAAAAACCCTACGGATTTTGCTTGATTGAACTCACTTCTTGTTTTAGTTTGCTCCTCTGGTCTGGAGCACCCTTTTTTTTTTTTTTTGTATGTTTCTTGTATTTCTTCATTTTTCTCTCATATCAAAGAAAAATCATTTTTAAACTTACGTTTGGAATGGAATGCTCAGATCTTTGGAAGCAACAAGAATTCAATTTGTTTATTGAATCCATATCCCTTAAGATTATTTCTTGGAGCAAGCTGTCTCCTTTTTGTAATTATAGTTTATCAACTATCTTCTATCATTGGGTTATTGTTTCTAATTATCCACATATAGTTTCAAAGCACTGCCAGCAAAATAAAAACATAGCGATGGAGAAGAAGAGCAATTGCGACTTGGTTTCTATATATTATTGGTATGTAAAACAACCAGCCGCATATAACATGACCTGGAAAGAAAACTCTCGCAAAAATAAATAAATAATTAAATAAAAGTCATCAGCACACCCACACTGGATTGCTCCATTTCATAACAGAAAATGGATTCTTCTTCAACCATTGAGAAAGGGAATACTAGAGAAGGGGAAAACGGAAAAGCCAGCTCATTTAGACCGCTTGGGCTTTTACTCAACTTTTGGGCTTTCAGAAATATCTATTAGTGGGCTGCCTTAACGTATAGAAACACCTTTTGTATTCATTTCGTGATAACAATTTATAAAGAAAGGGCTCCTTGCATACATAGTAAAATGAGGCTAAAATATTGGAAAATAGCAAAACTTAAAACTATTTGCAAATATAGCAAAATTTACCTTCAACCGTAAAAAATGTCCAAAAAGCCCATTAAAGACACAAAATTCCTGATTTTGAAGTCTATCAATGACTATCAGCGATAGACTTCAATAATAAAACCGCAACTCTCCCAAATGAAAGCATATGACTTCATGAAGCTAATCATTATAATCTCTTTATAAAATATATTTAATATTTGCTTCTTTCATTTGAATTTTTCTTATCTGCTTCTTTAGTTGGAACTTGATTTTTTTCTTACTTTTTCGAATGACTTCCTACCCTTCTGCATATGTTAAATCAAGGGTTGGTATTATCATGCATACGCTTCTATCATAAATAGAATAATATTACTATCACTAATGTGTATATATATTTTCTATCACCGATATACTTATATCGTGAATAGAATGATATTGCTATCACTAATATTCTTGTATCACTAATATATGATTCTATCAAGAGGGGTGTTTAGGTCGTCCACGGCAGCAATGGAAGTGGACTGATGTAGGGAATTGACAAAATTTGATTTAATGAAATCAGAGGGATTTTGGAAACATAGTAAAACCATTAAAAACAAAAACAAAAAAGGAATATTGGTGATACTACGACGAAGAATGAATGGAAATTGATGAGGATTTTTTCTCAATTCTCATAGTTGAGGAAAAATCCGATTTGTCAAGTTGAATCGATGAACATAGTAAAAATGTTTGACTTCAGTCCAAAGATCGGCAACTTGATCCAACCAGTTCAAACTGCTCAACAACGAGCTCAATGGTGGAATGACGGTGAAAGGTGAATAGTGGTGCAATAAAGTCCAAAGATTTTACGAAGCTCGTTCTCCATAACGTCACCTGAAAAATCGAAAAATTTGTGGAAGATTTGATTTGCACGTGAAGGGTAAAATAGAAATAAAAACAAAATAAATAAGGGTATTGCCAAAAAAATTGCGATATTTGCAATTATTTCAAAAAGTTGTTATATACTTAATTATTTGTTCTAAAAGTGTTATCCATTGCAATTACCCAAAAAAAAAAGAAAAAGTAAAACCGCTTTATTTAATGCTGTTATTCCGGGAATCTTGGTTGCTCCGGTGATCTGCTTTAGTCATGCAGGAATGCCAGCTCCCCAGAAAGAGCTTACCGACGAATTCAATGTACTTGAAGCTGGTCTATGGAATTCAATTTCTATCAACAAGGGTACTCATTTCTTGCCTTAATTTTATTTATTTATTTATTATTATTATTATTTATAATCGTAGACCCAAGGCGGATCGATTACTCAATTTTTAATCTCTATAGGTTGTTACAAGGGACAAGAGACAATATCTAGATTAATGACATATGATGGAGTAAAACAGAGATTGTGGGGACTTCAGCTATCAGATTCTGTGGAACCTGGCAGCCCTATAACCATTGATGGAAAAAGGGTAGCTCTTTTTATTTTAGTTTTCAATTTTTGTGGGAATTGAAATATTTTTCCAAATACTCCCCTAATCATGAACCTCCCTTTCCTTTGTCAAGAAACTGATTGTATAGGATTTGAATTAGGGTGTACACAAGTTTGCCAGTCGATCGGCTGGCACACATACATCTGAAGTCGGTTTTCTTCTAAAACCAACACAGACCGAGCGATGTACACCCCTAATTTGAATGCTCTAAAGAACTCTCTTCGAAATATTGGACCCCGAAAAACTGTCACTGAAAAATTTCTCCTCACCTCGAACATGAAACTTTGAAACTGTCATTAATAGAATCTCTCCTTTAATTATGAGCATGTTTTAGGTAGAATATGCATACTTTTTGATCCATGCGAAGAAATATTTTGTAGGTGGGAAAACTTACAAGCTATACACCAGGAAGAAAAGAGTCGGAGCATTTTGGTCTTGGCTACATCAAGAAGCGAGCAGCTTCCAGTGGAGACATTGTAATTGTTGGAAAAAACACCATTGGTAGGGTGATGGAAGTTCCATTTTTAGCTCGACAACAACCTCTATCCAACAGCCCAAGTAACACGCCTCAAAGCAGTATACAATAGTTATTAGAGTAATTGGAGTATATATATAGCAAGATTTGAGGTCTAGTTTGGAAATTTGGGAAATTCTGAATTCAAAAAGAATTTTAGCAAATTGGATGACTTGCACGTGATATGACATTTCTATATACCCAATTTGCCCTCCTTTGGTTCTATAGTGTAACTAATCTTCATTTGCAAATATAGTGTATTTGTAATATTAGGTTATATTAAGTTGCAAATTTTCAACTATCAATTTTCGCGATTCATGGTTAAGACAGTACATTGTATTCTTTTTAAACAATAGATTTGTAGATGATCTAAATTATTATCTTTTTTCCTGATAATCGATAAGGGCGGTAGCTTATGTTTCTTCTTCACACATAAGAAGGTATCAATTTTACTTTTATTGTGTTTTTCTTCTCAATTTATTGTTACTGCTATGATTCTACAACAAATTAAACTTTTGTTTGATGGTAGATGAGATGAAAATTTCTATTATCATGATTTATGAGTTCTTGAGGCATATATTTCATCAAATTCATCTTTTCAAAATTCAACCATTTGTGGAATATACCTCGATTAAGCTTTTCCAATCTAGAAATCAAAATATATCTCATTTATTGGAATGGTTACAACAAATTAAATATTATTAGGATTATTGAAGATAAGGATATATTATGGTTGATATCAGTTTTATTGAATTTTTACTTGTGCATTGTGGTAGACACGTATCTTTTGGACCTTTGATTCCTGCAAATACATTATATTTGGATGATACATTAGAAACTCATCATTCTCTCCAATCTTCTCAACACATTACTAAGATCACTGTGTCTTGTCCATCAGACATTTCCATCAAAGAAGGTTTCTTTGTAAGAGCAGGTTTGTAAAGAGGAAAGCAATTTACTTTCTAGCTCTTAAAAAGATCTTTAAACTTACTACCCTTAGGTCAAACAGTAAATCCTTTGACATTCATTGTAAGGACTTGTCATGTGGTTGGTATCTACATGCATTTGTATATAGGAAAAGTGAGGTGTTTATGTTAATTTTAATATTTTACCTGATTTAATTGTAATTGTATCAACTGATATCATATTTAAACCATTCTCTGATTTCTAATTAGAACTCTTAACATTTTTGCCAACATGTTTTTATGCATCGAACTTTATTTCTCATATTTTGAATTTGC
This sequence comes from Citrullus colocynthis, assembly GCA_031780015.1. Lineage (NCBI taxonomy): Eukaryota > Viridiplantae > Streptophyta > Magnoliopsida > Cucurbitales > Cucurbitaceae > Citrullus > Citrullus colocynthis. The sequence goes on from QLSR01000032.1 coordinate 390,510, forward strand.
TCTCTATTGGTTCCTCAAGATGCCCACATCACTATTTACAAAATACCATGTAATTGCTTTTAATGTTGGCATATCACTTGTTATAATCATATTTAAATTGATTCCTAATTTTCCTCTTTATTCAAATTTGAACCTATCTTCTGTTTTTCTCAGATTTCATATCTTTTTGGATTTATCTTCTATTTTGTGATATCTCAAGTTTCAAGTAATTTTAAATTAATTATCTTAAATTATTATATTTTAATTTCTCATTAACTTTGAAGTTTGAAGTCAAAATCAAAGTAATTTTGGAGAAGATAATTGGGGTATTCAATTTTTTATTGTATTTATATTGAAAGATTTGGAGTTTTATTATCTTGTTTTGTATCCATAATTTTTTAAAAAAATGATTTTAAATTTGAGGACTTTTAAAAATTAAAATGATTTAAAACTCGTATCTTGTTATATATATTGAAAGAATCATCTTTTTCTTGTTTGGATGCTTCTCGGGAAGGAAAAGAAAATTACAATTTTACCACCTTATCTTTTTATATTTTAAAAGAGAAAAAAACCTAACCCTCATTTTCAAAGTTTCAATATATTTATATAGTTTTTTGAAAAAAGAAATAATAATAAATCTAAGCACTCTTCTCCTTACGTATTTATAAATATATATTAATTTAATTAACTTTTTTTTAAACCCTAATTCTACTTTACCTCCCTCCCATCCTAAATACATATTAATTTAATTAACTTTTTTTTAAAACCCTAATTCTACCTTACCTCCCTCCCATCCCACCATTTTCTTTCTCTCTTTCCTTTTTCCCATTTTTCGCTGTCAATAGCCATAGTATCTCTACCTCTCCTTTAAAATCTACACTGACACACTCTCTCCCCATAGTCGCGTTTTGGTGGCACATCTGCTTTAGAATCATCTTTGATCTCTCACCATCTATGTTGCATTTCAAATTGAATGATTGCCTAGTCTTCTTCTGCTCATCATTAATTAGTCCTTTGTGCAGTTGCTCTCACCACCTCTAACCATCGTATCGCATCCACACCATCGTCATCCTCCATTGGAGAAGTTGTAGCTACCACCACCAATTGGTTGTTGGTGAGAACCATATTGAGTGATTGTTGGATCTCGGAACCATTCCTAAGATGTTTGCCAACATTTGTTTTGTTTTTTAGCTTTTGGTTGAGATGGTAAGTTTTTGCTTCTAACATGTTTATGTTTCGATAGAGTGTATTTGCGGTTTCTAGGTGGTTTTGAGCTTGTTTGTTTGTACTCAAATTTGGTTGTCATTGGGGTGGTTTAGTCATTTACTAATTAGTATTTTCCATTAGTTAAATTCATTTTGTTATTTTTATGGTTTTGAAACATTTTTGTCCATTTTTCCAAATGAAAATTTAAAATTTGCTATTTCTCTCGCCAACCTCTACTTCCCTGGCTTCTCGCCAGCCTAGAAAGGTACACCCATGAATATGTATATATAACACAAATGAAAAAAAAAATCATCATAACCAAGGCAGGAGATCGAGACCAAATAAAGGCCAAGCCCAAAACACACGCAATCAAAAAAGGAAAGAATATCCAGGAGATATGAACAAAGTCAAAGACAAGCCAAGATTTAATCGAAAGAAAATATTAACAGCCAACATCACTATAATAGTGCAGACGACGCCGCTGGAAACCGGTGGGGTGAGGGAAATTCATGAGAGAGAAAGTTGGCTGGTTGAAGGAGATGAATCGTGTTTAATTTTTTTCCCTTTTCTAAACGCTTCATGAGGAGCATATATATATATATATATATATATTCTTTAAATTACCTTTTTCTTTTTCCAAAGCTATAAATACATATATCTAAGTGATGTTTCTAAAAATAGAAAAATTGTTGAAAATAATTACAAATATATCAAATTTTTACTTTCTATTTTACTTCCTATTTGTGATAGACTGCGATAAACCCAGATGGACATCTATCACTATACCGAATAGACAATGATACATATTTATCTGAGTCTATCGCGGCCTATCACAGATAGCAGGTTAAATCTTGCTATATTTGTAAATAGTTTGATGTTTTTTCTATTTATAATAATTTTGCTTAAAATAATAATAATAATAATAATAATAATAATAATAATATGGTGTTTGTATTTAAAATTTATCTTCTAAAATTTAGTGTTTGAATCAATATTTGAAGTGTTTGAGTTAGCTTCAAATAATAATAATTATAAGAAGAAGACAACATAAATTATCTTAAATGGCAAAACTACTGAAAATATTTACAACTAATAGCAAAATACATAGTTTATTTGCGATCTATCGCATATGTATAGTAAAATTTTACTATATTTAAGCTATATTTGAAAAGAGCCATAATAATAATAATACAACATTTCTCCTAATACAACATTTCTCCTAATGAATAAATTTGTCATATGTTTTGAATTCAGGAACAGTGGGAAAGTGTCGTACATTTTTTTTTTTAATTTCACTACGAATCAATTGAATTAGTGAATTTAAAATTTGTGTAATTAGTATATGTATACTTTGTAGGAAGTATTATGTTTTGAGAAAGGAAAAAAAAGTTAAGCATTTTTTAGTGTTAAAAATTTTAGAAAAATATGTGTTTAGTTGAAGACTACAAAAAATATATATATATATATATATATATACATATATATATATATATATGCAAGAAAAAAAAAATCCAAGACAAAGTCAATTTCATTTAGAAAAACTGCACTAGATATCACAACTAACTCAACATACCAAACACAAATTTTCTAATACAACTTAGCACCCCGAACACAAACATTCTAGCTCATATCTCAAACACAAACAATTTAACTCTGTAGATAATTAAATTCTCCAGAAAATAATTACTAATTCAACTCAACTCAACTCTACTTGTCAAATGTCTCCTTATAGACTTATGAGATGATAAAAAAAATGTTAAGTAAAATTCATACTAAGAATCGCTTCATCAAGAATTAGACGTAGAAGTACAAAAAAAAAAATTAAAAAAATAAAAATAAAAATACAAAGGTATCATTCCATGTTGAAGCATGTTTCAACAATATAATTATCACTATTATAGATAAATGTATAGAGTAATGTAAGTTATTGGTCCTCCGCCTGTGTTTGTGCATCCAAAGTTACATGACGAGGAACACTATATTTCTTAAGTGAAAAGTTCCATCATTGTAGTCCTCTTTGTGAAGACACTCCTTTGTATTCACCATTTATTGCACTGAAAAGTTCAAGTGTTATTATTGTTCATGCACAATTCTTGTTCATCCTCATAAAAATTACTTCCCAATACATTTCACAAAGCCTAACATCTTTGGATATTCTTGCATTCAATTTTCTCCGTATTTTCTTCCTCTTAGTTCATATTTGAGAATGATTTCGAAATGATTAAAATCACTCAGAAACACACCCTTAATCACTCAAAATGTATTTTTCACACCTTCAAAATTGATTTTTAATGATTAAAAGCACTTTTTCGAGTGAATTTTAAAACAAAAAAAATCAATTTTAATCATTTTAGAATCACTCTCAAATATGCTACGCAACCAATATAAGAGTCTCATTCACAAGAACTTCAATGGTAGTAGAGCTTTGAAGTGAATTGCTTCATTTTCATCATTCATCCAACCTGTTTTCTTGTGTCATTATAATCAAGAAACGAAGTTCTTGATCATAGAATGAATGACCTTACCAATACTCTTCTTGAACTTTTTTCCGAAAACATGGAGGCGGATCGTTATTGATTTGAAGGGAAAGATCAAGAACAATCTTGCAAAATGGTAGCAGCTTCAGCCCTTTGTTGTTGACTCAATTCAGTGGGAAATTTGACAAGGAATTGAATGCGAAGATCACCTTTGATTCCTTGTTGTCTTGGGTTTGCCATTCCTTGGCCCCTAATAACCTTTTGAAAGCCTGGATATATGATGTTATCAAATGAGAGACTCATTTTTTCACCTCCTAATAAAGGTACTGTGATTGAACAGCCAGTCAGTGCATTCACTAAAGGAATCTCAACTCCTAAGTCTAAGTCGTCGCCGTCTCGACTGAACAACGGATGCCTTCTCTCGTCGATCAAAAATGTTATGTCTGCTGGGAGGTAACCTGGTTTCTCATCTCCTTTTCCTTCAAATGTGATCTTTGTTCCTTTTTTCCATCCTGGCTTTACTTCTATTTTCAACAAATCCTCTTCTTGTACAATTATTCTGTTTGTCATTGTAATGCGTAAATGTTAGTTACCAGCCTTTCCAATTTTACCACAATTTCAAAATAAAATTTTGAAAATAAGGGATTAAAAAAATAGAATTGTATTTCATATTTTCAAATGTTTATTTGGTAGCAGATTTAGAAATTAAATTCTAATTTAAACAATATTTTAAAATGTATTTGTTACTATATATATATATATATATATATATACCATAAAATTAACGGTAGTTACTTACCAAACATTAGTTTCAATATAAACTATAACGGATTAATTTATAAATTTGTTTTATGTTAAAACTTCTTATCATAATTATTTTGTAATACCTATAATATATATTTTAATTCTACAAAAATAATTTAGTTTATAATATATATTTGTTATTATTTTGATAATAAAAATAAAAATTAAAAACAAAATCAAAAGGATAAAACAAAAACTTTTGATCCTAAGATTTTCATAAAAGAAAATAATTTAATTTCTAAATTTTAGTCATATTACAATTTATATAATGCGTAATAATTTAATCCCTCACTGAAAAATCAAATTTTGGTTGGTCCACAATTAAGTTTACCATCTATTTTTCATCATCAAATTTTAACTATATTTTTGTTACATTATTGACTAGACTTTTATAAAACTTGTTAATAGAGGTTAGATAAAAAATTGAAAGGAATTACGTTCAATTTAAAAAATACTAAACACTAAAAATCAAATCAAGTCGATAAACAATTATAAATTTCAAGGTATATAAATTAAATCATAAAATGTTGTTTTCAAATATAATAAAATGAGTCAAACTATTTACAATATTTATAAATAATTTGCTATTTTTTTTATTTATAAATAATTTTCTCAAATTAAAGTTGAAAGGTTAAATTATATACAAAATAAACTAAATTATTTACAAATATAGCGGGCTGTGAGTGATAGACTTTTATCTAGACTATAACAAAGTTCTATCACTATTTATCGCGGATAGAAAGAAGTATTTTTCTATATTTATAAATAATTTAATATATTTTTTTATTTATAATAATTTTTCTTCAATTATTTAATTCTAACTTTTAATTAAATAAAAAAATTATTAAAAAAATAATTTATCTAAATTTTTACTAAAACATACACATATAATAATTTATCATGATTTATCACACGTCACCGAATTTCATTTCCCCACTTCACATATTAATTAATTAATTAATTAATAAACATCAAACAAAAAGAAGTTATAAAGAAAAATCTAAATCTGTCCCATTCATCAAATTAAATAAATCCAGGTACCTCGAATATATATAAAATTAATCCAAATTTTTTATAGTGAAGAATGGTAACCGACTAACCCGTTAACAATGGCGTCTCTCGTGATCATAATCTTCTTCACGCATCCTTCGCACAATTCTTCCAACGTGCATTCCAATTTCTTCTCAATCGGAGGAGGTTTCTTCAGTGCTGTCGACTGTGAATATATGATCGGAGTACTTCTAGGGCTTCTTCTGCTCGTATTTCTCGAAAGCGATCCAAGATTCGCCGTCGAGTTAGCCTCTGAAAAAATTGGTCCTTCGTTTGATTCCGGTACGTCTGTTTTTCTACTGAAATTTCTCGATATCGGTTCTTTTAGAAATTCTGAATCTGAATTGCTCCGTCGTTTTTCATCTCTCGATAATGAGGTCGGCGTCGTGCTCCGCCGACTCGCATTTCTCGACAATGACCGTGGACTTGGCGTCGGCGTTGTGCTTCGCCGGCTCGTATTTCTCGACAATGACCGTAGACTTGGCGTCGGCGTCTTGCTTCTCCGGCTGTTGCTTCTGGAAAATGTCCTCGATATGTTGGCGAAGAAACTCTCGTCCAGGTTCTGATGCTGGCTCGAGCTTAATGGTGTGGTCGGAGAGCTGATTATGTACGCCTCGTTTCTTCCATTGGACTACAGGAAAAGGACATTTGAAGGATTCAGAAGAGAATAGTTCATTATTATCGGAGGAATTAGTAATTCCGATCTAATTTGTGTGCATTTTTCTTCTTCTCTGTTTTCTGATCGATCTAATTTCTAATTGATTCAAGATTTATCCCTAATCTGGACAAAATTGCAGAGTGTGTGAGTGAATTGAGGTGGAACATTAAAGGAAGAAAACACCTAATTCTATTAAGGAATTTTGCACCTGTGATTAATTAATTACATTACGTACCTTGTTGTTAGGCTCTTTGATGGAGGTTAAATTTCTTGGGCTCTTCACAGAAGGATTCCATTTCATGAATCCCTTGCAGAGATCTTTGACTGGGACTCCAAGGATTCTGTATAAATCTGTTGTTGTATGTGAACGTGTATGATCTGCCATGAGACAAAAGAGAAATAGGAAGGCAAAGAATTTGGTGTTGCAGAGATTGAAATTGAGGGGAAAGAGTTGTGAACTTAAATTAGATGTTGAAAGAACAAACCATTATGAAGCTTTTTGGTTAGGAAGTTATGAAGGGAGGATCCATGGAGAAAAGTGAAAATGGAAGAAGTTTCTGTTTTTGGTGAGGGGTTTCTAATTTTATTTATTTATTTATTTTTGTCTATTTTTAGGTTCTACACAACAATATTCTCCTTTCTACCTGCCCCACCTTCTATCACCTTCTAACTCTTTAGTTTCTTTGTTAAACAAACCAATGCACAAATTGTGTGTGAATCATACTGTCATGTATTGTTCACTGACCTATATAGAAAAATTTTATTATTTATAACGATAACAATGTATATTCACATTTATAGGGCACGCTTGGTATCATGGTCATACTTCTCTAATCGTGCGGCACCATGATTCACGCTCGATCATTGTCAGCTTTAAGGGAAATTCATGTTTCAATCTACTTTTTACCCATTCTTTTTTGAAGCTTCGTCGGACCTTAGGCGAGATTCTTTTATCCTCAACCGAACTAAACTAAACTCATGCAGAACTGACTACATTCGACCCTACTTCTTCGGACCTTAGGCGAGGTTCTTTCATCCTCAACTGAACTAAACTCATGCGGAACTGACTTCATTTGGCCCTACACGTTGCCTGTACATGTGACTTCCCTCCTTCGCGACTCTTTTCGTCATCGTAATCCTCAACAACATGACCCCCATATTTCTACATCACTTCGAAACTTTTCTGGGATGCGTTCGATCCCTTCATTGGGTCAAAATAGGCTTATAACGCTCTACTGGGGCTTACTAGGTGATTCGGACACTTACTGAGACTTTCTGGGGCATAATAATGCTTACCGGGCTCTACCAGGTCATTATATTACTTACCAGGACTACTCGGGAAAATATTGTGTCAATCGGAATTATCGAGTCCCACAGATACTCCTAGATGTCATCTCGAGTGTCGAGACAACATCAACTTTCTCTCTCTTACTCGGGTCAGCTTATCGAGAACCATCCCAACCACCCATGGGTTATTTTTCAACTCAAGACTTCCTGGATATCCATCCATCCATCCGAACATATCTAGTCATGAACCCTCTCGTGTCCATGATAAGTCAATACCGAGCCAAAACGGCATACCAGGTACTATATTAAACCTCCAACCCATGTGAAAGGGCACAATACCGGCACACCCATGTTGTCCGACGCTATCCTCGAGATCCCATTGCCGATGGAAGACGCCTAAGACACTAGTCTTACAACGCTTGCCCACACCATGACACACTTATATGCTATGAGGTAGCTCACTTAGGCCACAAGGTCCAGAGGTGGTGGAGAGCTGACACCATGTCTCCCCTATAGTACATTCTAAACAATTTACTCTTTGACACTCATGCATACGTGCTTCCATAATCCATCAATACAAATCTAACTCTAGAGTCACTCGTCCAAACTTGTGACGAGACCCTACTTCTAGAGCTCGTCCAAACTCGTGACGAGAACCTACTTTCGAGGTCACGGCTTGGGGCCCCACTTGGCCCCCACTGAGCTTGACATTGACACTTTTAATGACACTGATGCTTGTCTTCTTGCTTGTTGTTCAACTTGGCATGCTTGCCCACTTATCTTGGTGTGTTAGATGATGCACTGTCCTCCTCGGTCGCATCACGAAACTTCTCTTGGCCCTCTGTCATTGTCGGACGTGTCGACACTTTTGTGTCGCTACTGCACTGTCTGCACCAAGTGGAGTCACAATCTACTATCTCAAAGTTAGATTGAGACACTTGGCTTGCTAAGTCCATACCCCCTTACCTTATTTTAGGCATGGGCTTCTTAAAATCAAATCCATGGGTTAAACCAACACATTCTTCCGTGTAATTGGAATATTTTTAGGGCTAATAATTGAGCGTATGACAATAATAATTGTAAATATAGTAAAATTTGTCAGTAATAAACTTTATCGCTTATAGGCTTCTGTTAGTGATATAATCTATCATTGATAGACTTCGAGAATTGTTCTAAATTTTGTTATATTTGTGACTGGGATAAATGATGTGATATAAATATGTCAAAGTGTGATGAAATTAGACAGAATGTAGGTAAAATAAGTGTAGTGTGGTATGGTGCATCCAACGCAGTACCCTTGTAAACTAAACTAAGTGTTGGTAAGTAATATTAATACCTGGGAATATTCCAAGGTCGAATCCACATGGAAAAAACTTTAGTGTGTTAAACAAAATATGTAGGAAATTAACCAATGCGTTATATGAGAGTAACTAATTAAAAGCATGTTTGAGTGATTTTGGTGTGTTGCAAGTGCTTTAAAAGTAGATAAAAATGGTGTGCGAAAGTGGGTCATATCCATAGTATTACTAGGATAAGACACCAAATTTTATTATATAGTATAGACAGTATCAATAGTGGGGTCTATTAGTAATTATTTCCATTTGCTGATAGGAGTCTATCAGTGATAAATTTTGCTATATTAGCAGTTTTTTAAAAATGTTGCTATACACGTAATGTGAAATCTGAAAAACCTAAGCTAATCGTATGTAAAAGTTGTAAAATAGATTATGAGCTTTGAGAGGAAAAGAAGGAAATTCTATGTGGAAAGTTGAGACAAGGTTGTGGAGTTAGAAAATTTGAGAAGAGTAAACTTCTAGGCTTGCGGAGTTAGAAAAATTTTGAGAACTTTAGGGGGCTTATGTGTTGAAGTAGTACGAGGAAAGAAAAATGTTTGTCCAAGTTTGAGTTTTGAGGAGAGAACAAGTTAAAGAAGTATTTCAGAGAAAACTACGTTATGCTATTTTCGTAAGTGTTGGACCATGCTTTGAAAATGAGAGATAACTATACGTGTAAAAGAAAACTAAGAGGTGAACTCATAAAACTTAAGGATTGAAAAATTTGACTAAATGTTGGAAGAGGAAGTTGAAAGCATAGGACCAAATGTGAGAAGATCAACTCATCTAAACCTAGAACTAAAGTTAAACACATGCCTTGGAGGAAAAAGAAGGGCATGGACGCATAGTAAAGGTATTATTGGATGCATGGTTGAAGTCTAAGAAAGTTTTGACTAAGTGTTGAAGAACTTATGGTAGTTGAAAGGGACACCTAAGCCAAGGAAGACATGTTGGACACATGGTCCATGTCTCGAGAAGTTTTAGCTAAGTGTTGGACGACTTTTAATGGTTGAAAAGTAATACTTAGGCCAAAAAGGAAGAGTTGGACACATAGCATGTAAGATGGTGAGATTTTGGTTAAGTGTTAAACAACTTATGATAGTTGGAAGGCAACATCAAGACTACCACAAGGAAGTTGGATGCATGGTTGGGATGGAGGCAAGAATTTGGCTAAGTATGGATCAACTTATCTTGGTTAAAGGAAAAACATTTAGGCCAAAGTGCACGAACAAAGGGGTTGGACACATAAGAAAGCTAGCAAGATAAAAATTTGGCTAAGTACAAGGGACTTTGGACGCATAATAATAGGGATAAGAGAGTGTTGGGCGCATACCTAAATTAGGAGAAAATTTTGTTAAGTGTTGGATGGGTTGAGAAGGAAGTAGGAGGTGACGAACTTTGAGTTAAAACACCTCAAAGGTGGAGGTGTCAACATGCATGATTGGGGAAGCATGTTGAAGAAGCAAAAGAAGTATACCTTTTTTACTTTAAATTATTATTAAATCAAATTGAATATATAATATATTATTAACTAAATAATAATAATTAATTAATCAATTAACTATTAATTAATTAATATAAATATCACATATTTATTAGTTATGCATTTAATCATATAAAATACATATCTCTCTCTTAACATATAGTATTAATATGAGTCTCATTCACATTAATTTTTCTCTATAGTTTAAATATAAATCTAATTCATATTAAATTAATATTCAAATCTTATTCAAATATTATTCTCCAATATTATAGTTTTAATTATAAATCATATCTATAATTAACTATATACTATAAATAATCACTATACATTATACTTTATATTAATAATATTAATATATAATTCTCTTAAATAATTTGAGCAATTCAAATTATTCCAAAATTAACTGATCGTTGTTTTACCCTTAATGAGCTAGCAGGGAAACCTAATGAACCTATAGATTAAAAGCTCCAATGATTCAAGATTAAATTAATTAGACTCTTTAATTAAGTTAATCAACATTCATTAACTGTAGGTCACTTCAGTAAATACCCATAGTTGCACTCTTCATATTATAAATATATTTATGTGTCCATGGATATAACTAGTCATGGATATGTCGTTCCTTAAAAAATTGCTTATAATTACAATTGGGTCTAATTATCATTTTACCTTTGTAATTCTTAAGTTGTTTATGGTTCTATCATAAACAAATCCCTCTCGAGCCAATGAAAGAAAGGGGCCCTTTGTTCAAGAACTCGAAACAGGAAGGAGTGAACTTCATCTTGTAAAGTTATGTTCCCAACTCCCTTCTCAGACAAATCCCTAAAATAGTAGGCTTATTGAGTCGGCGACACAGGTCACTCTCACCGATACAAATCAAAGGATTGTCCTCATCGATAGGAGTTCATAACTCACAATTGAGATCAAGTTACTTATGGTCATCCTTATGAAAAGTTAATCTCTTCAATTAGTGGGGTTATAAAGAGATATTAAACATTTCATGGTCTGGTCTTATACAAACTCTTTGTATACTCCCACTCATATGTCCCCACATGAATGATTTGAATCAAATCGTTTGCAACACTTACAACTCTTGTAACAATTACAAAGTGGGTCGTATTTGCAGTGTTACTAGGATAAGACACTCAATCTTATCCATACTGTAGACCTTATAGGTTATTAGTTGAACACGATCCACTTGTAAGACTGATACGCGATTCTCCAAGTGCACGGGTCAAGTTATATATAAAAGGGTTTAAGTTCAAGTATCGTATCCACTGGGGAATGAATTGGATAAATTCTCTTATCTATTCAAGAATTGAATTGATTTTATCTAAAGAACGAAAGTTAAATTTGGATTTTCTATTTTGAAAACAAAGAAACTAAAAGCACGTGAAATTCAAGGGATAAGAGTGTTCTAGAGTGTTAATGTCATTAATTACTTCATTAAGTCATGCTTTAAGTTTTCATGAAATCATTTGCAAACAATATGTTTAAGTTTAGAAACTAATATGCAGACTATTTTTTTAAGAAAAACAACCCTTTTAAGCAACTTAATTGATTACTAATTAAGAAACATGCATTAAGATTAGTTGTGATCAACTTTCTCTAATAACCTAGTTATTTTCATAAAAGATTAGTAGAGATCCAATGTCATAGATCCAATTAGACATACAACCACTCAATCATACATCTAATCGAAGACTTATTAATGATCAATCAAATAAAGAATAAGGACAACAACATTAAAAAACATATGATTCAACAACATCCAACACTAGACTATTAACATAAATCCATAATTAAATCATCCAACACTCTAAAACTATGAGTTTAAGCACACATAGCCATCAAATACATACTTGCATATGAGTTTTTAAACATAAAAGTAAAAGGGAAAGAGAAACTTAGGAAGAAAGACTCTCGAATTGCTTCTCAGTGTTGAAATCTCTCAATCTCCCCTTAGTTAGCACCTTGGGATCTCGAACGACCTTCAACTCTTCTCCAACACTTCTACTTTTTGTGATAACAAACTCACACCTTTTGGACTCTCTTTTCCTCTCTATTTTCATGTCTCTCTTCTTGTATTTCTTAGTGTATTTCTTTTTTCCCTAGGGTTGCTAAAAACCCTTCAATATATAGAAGATATCGTCCAACATCCTTTCAAAAAATGAAGATCTTCTAAATTAGGAAAGCTGGTGTCACAACGCTCTCGGATAGCGTCACAACGTTGTCCGTCATTGTTGTCAGGTTTCAAGCGCAGCGCCACAACGCTGCGATGCTCACCACACAACGTCGTGATGCTTATCAACAACGTGACGCTCTCTGCTAGCCATGCGACACTCACCATACAACGTCACAACACTTTCTGCCAGCAACGTGACACTCTGACACTCTCAAATTTGATGCTCTTGGATTGAGAGCGTCGATGGCAGTGTAGCGACGCTCTCGGTTGTGTTGCCTTATTTCTAGGGTTTTTTTTCCATCTTTTTTTCCATTCCTCGCCCGATTTTGGTTTGGTTTAGTTCTTACCTCTAAACCTTATTTTATTCATTATCACTTGAAAACCACTAACAAACACATTAAATCTAATAAAAACATCCCTAAATAGAAGGCCAAAAAAAAAAAAAAAACAATATTTTATGTGCTTTTCAATGTCTACCACATACTATTCAAGCTACATAAAATAACCTCGAATCTTTGTTTATTGAATTGAGTAAAATGTAATCTAAATGTTAAATAAAATACCTCTTATTTTATTAAATAAATAATTTGTATTTACAGAAATTACAAACTGTGAGTCCCACGAGATTTAGGGCACCAATCCCAATAGTTTTGGCTGTAGCCTAATTATCAAATCCTTGATTGGATTATATCTACTAACAATCCCAATTGCATTGGAAATCATGCTCAAACTGGTGAAACACAACTTTTGAGAAATTAGAATTCTAAAATAAAATAAGGTTTCGTTTGGATTGATTTAAGAAAAAAAATGTTTATAAAAAAACTCACTTTCATTTAAACTCTTTTGATAAAAATTGTTTAAAATACACTTCAAAATCCATTTTTAGTGATTGCCAAATACTCCAAAGTTTTCCAAAACTGACTTATTTTTTAAATTGAACACTTGAAAATGTATTCCAAACAGACGCTATGTATTTTTTGAACATAATCCACCCCTATGTCAATTACATACATGTTTAAGATTTCATGCAATAACCTTGAATTTTTTCGTTAATGGATAAATTAATATTGTAGTAATAATTAAATTAATTAACTAATCAATTACAAGGTTTTGGGACACAAATCTCAACACAATTATTCAAAATTTATGAAAGATGTCTTGTCTAAAAAGAAGAAATTTGGGCAATATGAGATGATTAATATGACTAAAGAGTGTAGTGTTGTGCTGCAAAAGAAGTTACCACAAAGTTGAAGGATCTAGGGAGTTTTAGTATCCCTTGCACTATAGGTTCTTTGAATGTTACAAGAGCCTTTTGTGACCTTGGCGCTTCCATTAACTTAATGTTTTTATCTGTTTACAGTAAGTTTGGTGAAGAATCCACTACGATCTCATTGCAACTAGCTAATAGATTCTTGGCTTATCCAAGAGGTATTGTTGAGAATGTTTTAGTTAAGGTTGATAAATTTATCTTCCCTACAGATTTTGTAGTTTTGGATGTGGAAGAAGATTCAGAAATTCCTCTCATTTTAGGATGCCCATTCTTAGCAACTAGAAGAACCCTCGTCGATGTCCAACAAGGGAAGTTGACTTTAAGGGTAAATGATGAAAATATTGTCTTTAATATCTGCAAGTCCTTGAGTCATCATGATGAGGTTAGTATTTGCCTTGTGATAGATGTTATGGATAAAACTATCTCTGAGCATGATGAGGTTGTGCTTGTTACTGATTACTTGGAACAAAGCATACTAGATTTTGATTTTGATGTGGATACATTTTTTGATGATATTGCTTTGTATGTTAAGTGGTTAAATAGTATGCAAGTATGTAGTAAAGTGTAAACCTATGCCTTTTGTGTCTTTGCATGTTATGGATGATGTGAATGTTAAGAAACCTGCCTTAGAATTAAAACCATTACCTCTTCACTTGAAATACATTCATGAATGATTATTCTTCTTTTCCTATTATTATATCTTCTGATTTAAATTCTGCTAAGGAAGAAAAATTGTTGAGAGTATTGATGGAGCATAAGTTTGCTATTGGTTGGTCTATTGAGGATCTTAAAGGTAGTAGTCCATCAGTCTGTATGCACCAAATCTTAATGGAAGATACCTTTACCCCTTCAATGGAACACTAAAGGAGACTTGACCCCACCATGAAGGAGGTAGTTAAGAAAGAAGTGCTCAAGCTTTTGAATGCATGAACTATAATATGTCATCTTTAACCGTTATGAAAGGGTTGAAATCCCTAACATAGCGGAACTAGTACATAACCAAATTCGAAATAAATTGGGATTTTGAAATACCAATACATTAAAAAAAATACATAAAACCTACTGTATTAATTCTAGGCTAGGCATGGATTAGAGACAGAATCTTACTTCGTTGTCGACACTAAACACCACCACCACGAACCTCTCCTATTCTCTGATGGATGAGATAAGGATTGTGGATCCTTGATCTTGATCTGTGGGAAAAAGAGAGCACCAAATAGAAATATTTTATCAAGAGAATCACACTTTCTTTCTTTGTTTCTTTTGCAGGCTTATTTAGGGAGAGCGAGTAGGAGCCGTGGGATTAAACCACGTAAAGCCTAACTCCCACATAAAAGAGTTGCCTTTTTTATTAATTAATTAATTAATTTAACAAATAAATAAATAATTAATAATTAATAATTAATTAAACCTAACTTAATTAATTTTTAAATCATATTTAAATGAACATCTCCCATATAACCTATAGTTTTAATTCATTAATTTAATTAAATCAAATTTAATTAAAATAAAATTAAGAAAATTAATTCTTTAATTAATTAATTTTTAAATTAAATATGTAATATTTAATTTAACCTACATTTGAATCATATTCAATTGTTATTCTCTCATAACTTATCGTTTAAATGTGCATCTAATACACATTAATTTTAACCTATAGTTTTAATATGAATCTAATTCATATTAATATTTGAACTCCTTCAAATATTTGATTCTCTAAAAAAAAATTACTTTTATATCATATCCAAAATTAAATTTATATTATAAAGTTTAAAATAAACTTTATATTATAATGTATCATCATACATTATATTATTTCCCTAAGTAAATTTGAACATTTAAAATTTCATTCAAGACATAAATACCTCATCACTATTTACGAGCTAGGAAGGGGACCTAATGTCTACAGATAAAACTCCAACGATATGAGATTAATCAGCTAAACTCATTAACCACATTAATCAATATTCGTTAACTGTGGGTACACTCCACTAAAGACCTACAACTGCACTCTTCTCGCCACATATATATTTCTATGTCCATGGATATAAACCAATAATAACAAATTAGTCCATCATAAGTATTCATAACACTAGTTGGGTCACATTATCATTTTACCCCTAAGTTACTTCTAAATCCTTAAGTACTAGTGTTCCTCTGTTCAACCATTAAACAGAAACCCCCTCTTGGGCCAGTGAGAGAGTAGGGCCTTTGTTCAAGTCTCGGAGACACCACTTAAGGGAACACTTATCTACTTACCCTAAAGATGACAATGAGTGAATTCCATCTTGTATAATTATGTCCCTAGCTCCCCACTCGTTCTTGTCCCTAAGATGGTAGGCATATTGAGTCAGCAAACGACCACTCTCACCCACACAAGTCAAAGGACAATTCCTCGTGGACAGGAGTTCATAATATACTTACGATTAAGACTAAGTTGCCTAGGTCATCCTATTAAAATAAAAATCTAACTAATCAACGAAGTTATATCTAGTGATTACTATTATATGGTCCGGTCTTATGAAAACCCATTGCATAGAATACCCCTACTCGCATGTCACCTACACAAACGCGTTAGATCATTGTGTTTGTATCAAATACAAAGTGAGTCGTACATAGTGTCACCAAGATAAGGTACCCAGCCTTATCCCTATACTATAGATCCTTTAGACTGTATCTTGAACATTGATCTCCGTATGTCCCCACATACAGTTCAAGACTCATAAAACAACCTAGGATGTTAGCTT
Source organism: Citrullus colocynthis (assembly GCA_031780015.1). Lineage (NCBI taxonomy): Eukaryota > Viridiplantae > Streptophyta > Magnoliopsida > Cucurbitales > Cucurbitaceae > Citrullus > Citrullus colocynthis. Next base: position 406,993 of record QLSR01000032.1, read on the forward strand.
ATTGGATTTAAGGTTATTAAGACAAAACAATCAAAAACACTCAATAACGTTTATTGAAGTTACACGTCAAATAACTCTTTATTAATGATTTAAGGACAGTCAAATAATTACATTTACAATCTACGAGTTTTAGGGCATAAAACCAACAAGTTCTTAGGTAAGCCTTGTGCAAGTGATACCTAAGAAAGGTGGAATGATAGTTGTAAATAATGAAAAAAAATGCATTAATTTTCACTAGAACTATAACAAGATGGCGTGTGTGTATTAATTCTTCAACTTTTGTACTTAGACATATGATTCACAATTAATTCTATGAAACCTAGAATATTGTATAATGAATTAAGTAAGGATTCAATACCCTAGAACACTTCTTGACTCTTGATTTTTCAACTTTACTTGCTTTCTTTATTGCTTTAAATATTTTCTCAAACAGAACTCAATTTCGAATCCTCAAATAAAATTAATTCAACTCTAAAATAGCTAGGTGATTTAAACTCTAAATTGGATCCTCGGTGGAACAATATTCGGGCTTAAACCGTCTTATATTATAACTTGACCTGTGCACATGCGACTTGCATCAGTGGGGAACTCAAAACATAATTACACAAGATGGAGTTCATTCTTTCCTGTATTTAGGGTAAGTAGATGAGTAATTCCTTTAGTGTTGATGCAGGGTCTTGAACAAAAGGCCCCTGCCCTCTCACTGGCTCAAGAAGGACTTAGTTCATGGTAACAGATTGTTCATTAGAGGGATTAGTGGTACTTAAAGAGTAAGAGGTAATTATAGTGGTACAACGATATTTTGATCCAACTATAACGAACAACTCATGAAGGATCGACTTATGTATAATGGTTAAATTCATGGACGCAAAATATTCTATAGTGTGAAGAGTGCAACTGTAGGTCTTTAGTGGAGTGACTCGTAACTATGAGTGTTGGTTAATTTAATTAAAGAGGTTAATGAATTAACCTTGAATAATTGGAGCTTCTAATATGTAGGTTCATTAAATCCTCTTGTTAGCTCACAACGAGTAAACAAGGACCAACAATTTTGAAAAAATTTGAATTGTTCAAATTAGTTAACGGAACAATATTATTTGTACATGATACAATTAACATAATGTATATGACGGACGGAATTCGTCGTCCAATTTCGTGCCAAATAAATTTTCCTAACTTAACCCACAGTAGTAGCGGTAAGTCGGGTCGAACACGGGGAGCCCTCGAATTTCACAATTGAAAGTTTTCAATTCAAGTAACAAAAAAAAAAAGGGTTTGAGTTGTGTTGTTGCAAGAAACTTAAATTGCATGAAAGTAAATTGTGCAAATTAAAAGAAGTTAAAATTCAATCGAAGAAAACTCTAGCTTGGGTTACACGAGATTTCCTTTGTTCGACGTTCTTACTCATTGGTTCGTCATTACTAAATTCATTGAAGCTAGCACCTAATCAATTCAATTGAAAAGACCAGAATTGAATTGTCCTAGTCGACAAGTTAGACTTAATGCAAATCGATGAAAAGCATGCAAAATTTAACTAAATCTAACCGCATTAAGCTCAAGAGAAAATTAGGCGGAACATTCAACTGGAAAGACCTAGATTGAATGTCCTATCGATTTAATCCTAGGTTGATTAGAACAAGGCAAATCACCAATTAGATTTGCAAGCTAACCTAACATATTGCTTCCTATGATTGAATACAACAAATTGTCAGAAACTGTAATACAATCAAAGCAATAATCAAAATGAACACCAACGTTACAATTTGATCATAATTCTTAAAAACTCTGAATTAAATCATGCATACACTGAATCAAGTTCAAAACCTCAAAAGAACATCAATTATAAGGAAAATCCCTAATACCCAAGCTAGAAAAATGTTACCTTAGCCAACATACCGATTATTGGGTTCAAGTTCCTAGGTATAAAGAGAAGAAAAGAGGAGAGAATGGAGCCAAAAATCGGCTGGTCGGGGTGATCCCAAAACCTAGAATTCGAAGGTTTCTTTATATAGAATCTATCGTAGCAATGTGGCGCGACGCTGACGCTAATCTGCCAAATAAAACTTTCGAAGCGCCACTGCGCCTGCTACGTTTCGCCAATGGAACCTCACGGGAAAAAGCGTTGCGGCTGTGCCTAGGCAGCGCCGCGGCACCGTGGCTTCAAGGGCATTTTGGTCATTTTGGAGTTTTATTTCTCAGTTGATGCTGTGGAACTTCGTTTTAGGTCGGTTTTGTTACTAACACCCTGTTCTACCTGATAAGTGCTTGAAACCTTCAAAATATCGTAATAGACACATTAAATAGCACAACGATCCTGAGTTAAGCTGAGGAAGATAGCACCTTTTAGGTGCTATCAAACACCCCTAACTTAATTCTTGATCATCCTCGAGCAAGGTAGAATAATGCACACAGTCAAATAAAATTATGCTCACTCAATCATGCAAGGTTCGTTACTCAAGTCTCAACAGCCCATTAAGATTCAACTCGCATTCACAATGAGATCGGTTCATAATCAATCAATGAAGCACAAATTAAAACTAATTCTAGATCAGTTCATGCAAGGGTAAGTTCAAAAACCCTTCTAATTAAGTTCCTTACACCCCGGAATGACATTAAATTGCTCTCAATTTGTTGTCCCTCAATGGTGGCTCATGCAAAAATCATCAAGTGTCTAAAGCAATCAAAGCAGCAATATTTCAATTGAGGTATCTGAATTCAAATTCTAGGGCCCTAAACTTGCATTTATTTTTCCTAGGGACATTAGCTTTCACACATTTACCACAGGGAACTATACTCACTCTTTTCTCGCGAGTGTCCTAACTAATCACAGCAAAGGCAACTCTTTCTACCCCTAGTCATGTATATCATTACAAGTTTTCTTTTCCTTTTTCTTTCTTTTTCATGCTTTTTGTTTTTTTCATTCATGATGTTTCTTTAAAGCATAACATTCTTTTTCAGCAGGCATATAAATATATTTTTTTCTTTCTCAGTATTACATTACAACCCATCATAAGAGACACCATCAAATCAGTAGGGCTTATCGAGGTACAAACAAAAATACAAGCTAAGTAATACGATTCTAAGCATGCAGGACCTAATATAGGCAAACAAAGAACTTAAGTGTGCATGAAATCAGAATTTTTTTTTAAATAGGGCTAAAAATCATGATCAATCACTTCAAACATTGCATCATGCAAGAGAATAAAAAAGAGTGCATCATTAACCAGTCATCATAACGAACCAAGCACAAAAGAGCAAGCAAGCATGAAAGTACACAATATTTAGTCTGAGCTCAGATGCTCAAGGACTCCAGCCAGAACACAAACATCCCCCACCCCCAACTTAAAATCTAACATTGTCCCCAATGTGAGAAAAGAAAAGAAAATAAAAACAAGGGACAAATGAAAAGGGAAACAGAAAACTTCCCTGAAATTTGGCACAAAGGATGGCGGTTACGTCTGGCTTGTAAAAGGAATCTCCTTCCCAACTCCCTTCAAGCAAGAAAAACCAAAAAGATGAAGAAAGGTAGGAAGCATTAAGCTCAATAAAAATAAAAACAAGAAAAGAAAATGACAGAAATATAAATCTTGGCTGCCTCCAGGTAGCGGAACTTTTTAAGGTCATTATGCTCGACCGTACTCGGCTTCATCATCCGTATTCCTCTGGGAAAGCTGAGTCTCCATCTAACACCTCCAACTTAGGGTGCTTACCACAATCCTGAAAAATCATAGAGCTAAAACGCATAGGATTAGTGGTGGAAGAATCATTAGAAATAAAGAAATTTTCAATTTTTTCTCTGTGCCTTAGAGTAAGGGACCCTTCATCCACATCGATCACCGCCTTCGTGGTCTTTAGAAAGGGTCTCCCTAAGAGCACAGACAAAGGAGAAGTAGAAGAAGTAGAATTAACATCCATGTTGATCACATAAAAATCAGCAAGGAAAATCAGGCCATTGACTCTAACTAGCATGTTTTTAGCTATACCAATTGGCCTAATAAGAGAATGATCAGCTAATTGCACTAAAATATCATCCAGGTGCAAGATATGAGATTGAAGATCAACATAAACAAGAGTAGGCATGATATTAATAGCACACCCTAAATCTAACATGGTATGCTCAAATCTTCTAGTTCCTATCTGACAAGGAACAGAAATCGTACCTGGGTCCTCCTGCTTGATAGGTAAGTTACCTGAAAGAACTACCTCTTGGCGGACTTCATCTTCTTGTTTATTTTCATCCTTCCTTTTCTCTTAGTGGATTTCAGTCCATGTCTTTTTTATTTCAACAGCAGACCTCTTAATTTCGAGAGACAGAGTAAACCTCACCTCTTCTTTACGTGATCCTCCCTGAGCAACAGTTAACCTACTAGGGAAGGGAGCACGAGGAATATTAGTGGAAATATGTAAATTGAGAGGTGGATCAGATCTTACCCCACGTTTCCTTGGTGAGCTCACAATACTCTCCATCTCCACAAGTTCGCCTACGGGCTCTTTAGGCAAGGGGTCCATCGCGCAACTTACAGAGGTGGCATTCACGTTTCGCACATTCGATATGGGCTGGGAAGGAAGCTTCCCCTACTAAATGTCCAGCTTGCTCACAGCATTAGCTAGTTGGGAGAGCTGGTTGGCCATGCTCTGAATATGGGAGGTGGTTATCTCGATAAACTACTCTTGAGTGCGCTGGATCTGAGCGGTGGAATCTGCCAGCTGCTTTATCATGTCTTCCAAAGGCATCCCCGAAGTGCCATGGCCCTGGTTTGCTTGACCGCCCCAGTGGTTATACTTGTACATCCGTCCACTTTGTTGATTGCCAGCATAGCCAACCTCAGTTGGCTCCTAGGGTTGTTGCTTGGCAGCAAAAACCTGCTTCACCAAAGAAGAAAGTTCAGAAAGTTCAGCTCTTATTTCTCTTACCTCTCGTGAGGACGTGGAACTGTTGGGAGCTCGCATTCTCCGCCATGGTGGAGATGAGTGCCCTAGCCTCCGTGCGAGTCTTGTTAACCAAGGCGTCGCCACTAGCTGCGTCAATAGTACTCCTATCACTAGGAACAAGCCCTTCATAGAAGTACTGGATCAATAACACATCTGAAATCTAGTGGTTGGAAAGCTGGCACACAAGCGTTTGAACCACTCCCAATATTAGAATAATGTATGCCCGCTGTCTGGGAAATCTCATAGATTTCTTTCCTGATTCGCACGGCACGCAATGCGAGAAAGAACTTCTCCAAGAATTGACTCAGCATCTCCTTCTAGGTGGTTACAGAACCTGGAGAAAGGGAGTAAAGCCAATCCTTGGCATAGTTTTTCAGGGAGAAAAGGAAGGCTCTAAGGTTGATCTGCTCCTCAATTATGCCATGTGGTCTCATCCCTTCGCACACAATGATGAACTTCTTCAAGTGCTTGAGGGGGTCCTTAGCTGCATGATCAGAAAATGAAGGGAGTAAGTGAATTAAGCCTGATTTTAGTTCAAAATTACCTGTTGTAGCAGGATAGGTAATGCATAAGGGTTGTCAATCAACGTTTGGGGCCAAAAGGTCCCATAATGTGCGCTCTTCTAGCTATGCCATTGGTGTTTCTTCTTCTTCTAAAACTTCTTCGAATGTGTCTCCTGCACGAGTGTGTTCCTCTAAATCTCTTCGTTATCTAGCTTCCCTCCTACATCGCCGTTCCTCTCTATCGATGTCTACAAAATACAACAGATTGTTTCGATCCTAGGAGGATCGAGTCATACAAAGGAGGAGAAAACTAAAGAGCGATAAAGAATTGTATACCCCACAAGAGTGAAATTTCTTGGCTCCCCAGCAACGGCGCCAATTTGACGGACGGAATTTGTCGCTCAATTTCGTGCCAAATAAATTTTCCTAACTTAACCCACAACAGTAGCGGTAAGTCGGGTCAAACACAGGGAGCCCTCGAATTTCACAGTTGAAAGTTTTCAATTCAAGTAACAAAAAAAAAAAAAAAGGGTTTGAGTTGTGTTGTTGCAAGAAACTTAAATTGCATGAAAGTAAATTGCGCAAATTAAAAAAAGTTAAAATTCAATTGAAGAAAACTTTAGCTTGGGTTACACGGGATTTTCTTTGTTCAATGTTCTTACTTATTGGTTTGTCATTAAAGCTAGCACCTAATCAATTCAATTGGAAATACCAGAATTGAATTGACCTAGTCAACAAGTTAGACTTAAGGCAAACCGATGAAAAGCATGCAAAATTTGACTAAATATAACCGCATCAAGCTCAAGGAAAAATTAAGCGGAACATTCAACTGGAAAGACCTAGATTGAATGTCCTATCGATTTAATCCTAGGTTGATTAGAACAATGCAAATCACCAATTAGATTTGCAAGCTAACCTAACATATTGCTTCCTATGATTGACATACAACAAATTGTCACGAATTGTAATACAATCAAAGCAATAATCAAAATGAACACCAATGTTACAATTTGATCGTAATTCTTAAAAACTCTTAATTAAATCATGCATACACTGAATCAAGTTCAAAACGTCAAAAGAACATCAATTACAAGGAAAATCCCTAATACCCAAGCTAGAAAAACGATACCTTAGCCAACATACCGATTATTGGGTTCAAGTTTCTAGGTATGAAAAAAAGAAAAGAGGAGAGAATGGAGCCAAAAGTCGGCTGGTCGGGGTGATCCTAAAACCTAGAATTCGAAGGTTTCTTTATATAGAATCTATCGTAGCGCTATGGCGCTGATGCTAAACTGCTGAATAAAACGTTTGCAGCGCTACAACACTTGCTGCGTTTTGCTAGCGGAACCTCTCGAGAAAAAGTGTCACGACGCTATGGCTTTAGGGGCATCTTGGTCATTTGGAGTTTTATCTCCCAGTTGATGTCGTTTTAGTTTGGTTTTGTTACTAACACCCCATTCTATTTGTTAAGTGCTCGAAACCTAGAAAATAACACAACGATTCCAAGTTAAGCTGAGGAAGATAACACATTTTAGGTGCTATCAGTATATATCTACATTATAATATAAAATTTAATTTTGAATAAGATTGAAAGTTAAACTTTGAAATAAAAGGAGATTTAAGATATTTGAATATGAATTAAATATTAAATTAATATGAATGAGATTCATATTAAAGTTATAGGTTAATAAATTAATATGAATAAGATTTATATTAAAATTAAGGATATTTTTCAAAAATAAAAAAACTGTTAAAAATAATTACAAATATAACAAAATTTTATTTCTATCTGTTTTAGACTGTGATAAATCCAAGTAGACATCTATAACTTTACCAGATAGACACGAATAAACGTTTATTTGGGTCTATCGTGAAATTTTGCTATATTTGTAAATAGTTTGATATTTTTTCTATTTATAATAATTTTCCTTAAAATTATAGGTCAATAATTTAATATGAATAAGATTCACATTAAAACTATAGGTTATGAGAGAGATGAATATTTGAAAAAGATTCAAGCATTTAATTAATTATGAGATAATTAATCATAGATAAATCAATAATTTAATTAATTTTAATTAATTGATGTCTAATAAGGTTCTATTTCTCCTTTTTGATACACCGTTTTGCTAAGGTGTACCATGTAAGCCCTAACTTGTAAAACATGCTGAGTCTTGGGAGAAAATAAGCTAAGAAGAAGTTATGTGATTATGCATTGTAAAGAGGAGTGGTGGCCGAGAGTGAAGGAGCAAAAATTGTCAAGTGTTGGCCACGACTATGCGTTGGTAAGGCTGAAGAGTTGTTATATTTTGATAGACCTACTATGCGTTGAAGGTGTCAGCATGAAAAAGTTACAATGCGTTGAAGGTGTCACCATGTGCTGAAGGTGTCACACGCGTTAGAAGGGAAGTTGGAACTTGGCTGAGAAAAGTTTTACTTGACCTACCATGCGTTGGTAAGGTTACTATACGTTGGAGAGTAGTTGTATGCGTTGGACTGCAGTTATGCGTTAAAAGTTGTTGTCATGTGTTGAAGGCAGTTATGTGTGGATCGCTGTTGTGGGTGTTGGAGGTTGGTTGCGTCGAGGGTTGCTATGCGTTGGTGTGTTGGTGAAAGAGTCTACGCTGGCCAACTTATTTTAAAAAGGAATGGAAGTGGAGGTTAAGTCGGCAACATATATATATGAGTGGGCTAAATATTTAATCATTTTAAACACTTTCTAGAGCTCGAGTCAGTTCCATTTTTCAGACAAACAACGAGGAAAGGTAGAAGAAGGTGTTCATGTTGAATTCAAGTGGAATTATATTTGTTTTGGTGGTGTAACTAAAGCTGGAACAGGAAGTTTGATTGTGGTTGTGAAATCTGAGCATGGTCTAGTGTTTGGAGATGTGCGAGCCGAGAAAGTTGAAGCTAGGGCTAAAATTTTGAGGTTAGTAAGTTAACTCAATTTCTAACCATTCCTATGAAGGATGTTTGAGTTAAATTTGAGGGAAACATGCAAAATTGTAGGTGAAAGTGATTGCTATTGATTTGTTGGGCAATTGGGAGCAACTCGATGTTAGTTGAGAATATCTCTCAAACGGAGAAGAATCATGCTCTGGAATTTTGAGGTAAGTTAGAGAACCTATTCCTTTACAAGTTTGTAGAAGGGAAGAAGTTCTGAATTTGGCTGGAAATGTGATTTTTATCAGATAGAAGTGAGAACAAAAGAAAAGGAAGAAACTATGGCTGTCAGGTGTCACTGGTATTGCAGTATCGCTAAGAAGTTGGAGAGTGAGTAGCGAGACGAGTGTCGTTGGAAACGCAGAGAGCTATGCGTCTCTCAAATCTCGTTGAGTGTCGCTAAGTATCGCTACTCAAGGTGAATCTCACTAGTCTCGTTCATTAGGGTCTCGCTAGTGTTGTATATTTGTAGGCCAATCTCGCTAGTAATCTCGCCCATTATGAAATATTTTGGGAGAAATGAGTCTCGGTGATGAAGCATGCTTGGAGTTCAATTCTGCCAACTTAATGGTTATGGAAAGGAAGTTTAGGAAAGCCTAACACGAGAAATGTGTATTTACAGGCCAAGAAGAGCTAGGGAAGGCATATAATCCGCTCAGAGCCTAGAACAAGTTATGAGTGACACTTTTCTTTCTTTAAAAATGATTTTATTGAGAATGTGTAGTTCGGTTTTCTTATGATGATTTGAAAAACCATGATGATGATTATATTGATTATAAGGCAGGCTTTCTTATTAAATGTAACTTTATGATGAGTTGAAAAGCATGATGGCTGCATATACTTGATTTTATGGCATGAACGCATGTTTATCTGTTTTTTCAAGAGTTGTTGAAAAATATGCTTAGAAGATGTTATTTATTGAAAAACGCTCTGTTCTCCATGAAAGATGTTTACAATGATCTGTTTATGCGAAGCATACCTATTTCTAAAATGTTTTCTAAGGGACCCAATGCTGAGGGACATTTGAGAAGACATGTGGGCAACCCTGTGACTAAGGACCCAGTACTGATGGACTCGGAGAAAGTACTTGGGCATCTCGAGATATTTCTATATGCACATAGAGGTTTTCGACTTTGGGTGTGTTGAGTTTTGCTCCACCCCAACTAAGGTTGTTTTTGACGTTGGGGCATTGAGTTTTGCTCTGCCTCAACTAAGGTCAATATTTGTTTTCGACGTTGGGTACGTTGAGTTTTGCTCCGCCTCAACTAAGGTAAATATTCGTTTTCGACGTTGGGTGTGTTGAGTCTTGCTCCACCCCAACTAAGGTTGTTTTCGACGTTGAGAGTGTTAAGTCTTGCTGCGCCTCAACTAAGGAAAATGATTGTAAAATTAATCTAGGTTTCTGTATGATTTGGCAAAGGCATTTGAGCATGTTTTTCCAATAATTATGTTTTGAATCCATATTTAATACGTATTGTGATAATGGTTTTACCATGTTGGCTTCCGAACCAAAGACAGTTTTACAAAACTAGTCACTCACGGGGCTTTTAGCTCATGCTTTTTCTATGTTTTCTTTTCCACCCAGGTAGCGAGGACATTCCCGGTGCTTAGCATACTCCAGCTCGCCCTGCTTAAGCTTCGAGTTATCAGAAACAATTCACATTGTGGTTGTTGTATGTGTAAATAACCTTATATAAGTGGCATGTAGACCTAGTTATATATATATATATATGTTAGGATGTGAGATGGGTTGTTGTATAAATATATGGTGAACATGTTGGAATGTTTAATTATATAAACATAAGTTCTTATGGCTTAGAATCTATGAGTAGATATGTATAAAATAATGTAACAGGTTAATCAGGTACAAATGGACAATATACGTCACAAGAAGGGTGATGTTTGTTGTCCTCGCATCTTCTCTCGGGTTGAGTAGGGTAATCTGGGAGGGGTGTGACATACCAGGTGCTGAGAGTTGGGATTGGATTTCATGTTCTATCGAATAGTCCTGGAATCTTAAATCCATGTACTCTCAACCTCGATCAAATCGAAGTGTTTTAATTGTTTTACCTAACGGGTTTTCAAGAGATTCAGATTTATGTTTCATTAAGTATATGTAACCTTACCTCGAATAATAATCCATAAAAGAGATGAAGTATTCATACCCTCCTCGAGCTTTTACCTTCAGTGGACCACAGAGATCCGAATGTATGAGTTCTATAAAGGTTCTTTGGCTCTATAACATTTTCCACTAAAAGATTTTTTAGTTATTTTACCTTCAAGATAAGATTCACATGGAGGCAATGAATCATCTTCTAACCCATTTATAAATCAATTCTTTACCAATTTTTCGATCCTATCGAGATTTATATGCCTAATCTTAAATGCCAAAGATAAGTACTATTGTTACTTGGAGAAATTCTTTGCCTTTTAGTTTGAGTATTAGAGTTTTAAACATCTTATGATTTAATGCTTTTGCTTGAGTTGGTCTTAACACGTATAAGTTGTTTTCTAATTTAGCACAACAAATATGTACACCATTTTTCAAAATGAACGCTTCATTAACAGAAAAAATAACTGAATATATTTGTTCAATTAAACAGGAAATAGATACTTAGTTCCTTTTTATTTTAGGAACTATATACAGATTTTCTAAAAATAAAAATTTATTTCCAAAAAAAACTTTGCAGTTCCCACTGCACGAGCTAAAATGGCACCTCCCGTTCCAACCTTGAGCGTCATTTCACCCTCTTTGAGTTGCTGGAAGGAATTAATTTCCTGTAAAGAAGAACAAATGTGATTAGTGGCACCCGAATCAAGTATCCAAGCATTATGGCCATTTTCTGCAAAACAAGTTTCTAAAACAAGTAAATCATATTTACCTTCCTTTTCCTTCTTCTTCTCAGCAAGGTACTTAGGGCAATTATGTTTCCAATGATCATTCCACATTGTAGTGGAAGCACTTGTCATTGTCAGCCACCTTGGCGTTGCCCTTATTTTTTGCAACAGTGGGAGCCTTCCCCTTTCCTCCTTTCTTTTTCAAGATCTTAGAACTAGAAGATGAGGGAATAAACTTAGTTCTAGAGGATGAACCTTTTTCGAACTTCTTGAAATGGGCAACATTTGCCTCTTCTTCAATCGGTCCCTTATTTTTTATGAGAGACTGATAAGTCTGTAACTCATTTAGGAGGGTCGTTATGATGTACACAATTTTATTCATAACCGCATTACTTCAGAATTGAAGAAAGCTCTTCGGAAGATATTCTAGAATAAAAAACACCTGTTCATTTCAGCAATGTTGAAATGGACCATTAGGTCGAGAACATATTCTCTCACCGATCGGCCTTCCTTCATACAAGCATTATAAACATACTTGAGGGTCTTGTCCTGGATCTGTGAGGATGGTTGTTCAAACATTTCCTAGAGGGACTTCATGATTTGTCGTGCATTCATCATGGCCTCATGTTTCTTATTGAGTACGTCAGACAAACACGCTAGGATATAGACTCGGGCCTTGTCATTGGCCTTTGCCAACGGTCATGTACATCTCTAACAGATTCGATGCATTACGAGCGGGGATAACAAGTCGCTCCTCCGTTAAGACAAATCGTAGATCATTTGTAACCAGAATCGTATGCAAGTTAGATTTCCATGTTGCGTAGTTTTCACAGGTTAGTTTTTCATTTTTAAGTAGTGCGATGATTGAAGAAAACATGTTGAAATAATAAACAATTGACCATTTTAGTTATCTTGGCCTTAACCCATTACACAAGCAAACAAAATTGCAAGTAATCAAGGAAACTCTAATAAACCATTGATTTAATTTTTGCAACGATGCTTCAGAAGTTTAGAGCAACAGCCACTGAAGGGTGATCAGCTACTTCTCCTTTGAAATGGGACAATTCTCAACTAATTCTAATGCTAGAATAACTCATATTCCTATAAACCTTAGTCACCATTGTTTGGTCAAAGATTTGTTAACTCTTAACTCATTCCAATAACTGTAACTCTCTCACTTCCAGATCCAAATGTACGCAATAACAAGCTGCTGTTAGGAAAGACAATTGTTGGTAATTCACCTAAGTGAACCTATCCTTTTTAGAAGTTCTCGATGTTTCGAAATCTATGATCAGGCTCTTCGAAGGGATGGTTGGTCCAGGACAACATGCAAGCGGATCATAAGGATCTCATGGTGCAACCTAGGGTTGGAGATCGAGAGATACACGCATCCCGCTCCCACTTATTATAGACATTTTCCCATTTACCTTCTTATTGACCCATACAAACACTTTCCGAAAGGAGGCTGCTCCCAGAGCGATACGAAGCTGAGTATGGATCTCATAGTGGTGAAAAATCAGAGACGTAGGAGCAAAACTTGATATAAACATCTCGTTTTGTAATTTTTCTCCCACTAAAATGTCCTACCATATCTCAGGGTTATTTAACTTAGATAAATCCAGCTAAGTAAATCTATCTAAGTCTATGCCTATTATAACTCTTATAGAAGGTCTTTACACTAATGTTTTAGGTGAATTAAATCACTTAATTAACCTAATGACAATGCATGCTAATAGACCTTAGGTTAATTCAACTCAAGTTTCAATTCAGTTCCCAGTGAGGAGGTGTTGTGTAAACCATCAACTTAAATACCCAATCTTGATACAACTAAAGTGGTAGAGTTCCCTTATAACCAAAAGTTCTATTTGTCCTACCTAGTAATATTTTTAAACTATTCTAAAATAAAGTAAGACAAAATTCTAATCTTATTAGATTTAATGTGACCTTAGGTGTAAATTAATTTTAAACAATTTAAAACCAATTTCCGAAGATCCTATGTGTGCTTGCAATTCTTAATTATAAGTTGATAGTTACTAATCAAAAATTTTATAACTATTACAAATTTTAATGATTAGCCCTATAATCATGTTTTCTATGGTTTAATTAATTAACAATCAAATCCTAATTAATTAGCCAACTATATTACATGCATTTCATGACATAATATAACAATTATATTATTGTATGGATGTGTCATGCTTAATGCAAATTTATTTTCATTTAAAATATAACACTTATATTAAATAAATCATGAAAATCAATCAAGCATTAACAAAACATAATAAATGTAACATTTAATTAATGTCATACATCACGCTTTTCCAATTTCATATATTTAATATATCGATATACATTAAATAACTCATGACATTATTTATCATGCATTGAAACCATACATTATAACATTTATAATATACTAAAATGCATGAACATGCTTAACCTATGATGGGTTATAACTAAATGACATCCATAAAGCATTTAATAACAATTGAATCAATAACATTATTACTTTTACAATCTAAGAGTTTTTGGCATAAAACCCCCAATTGATGCATGAAATGTGTTGAGTATAAGTTAAGCGGATCAGGTGGGCAGTAAATGTCATAAGTGTAGGGAATTGAATTCCAACGGAAGCGTGTGATCACGTTCTTTGATTTCTTGAAAAAATTAAAGATACAAATAATCAAGAAAAGGTTAAGCAACATACCTTTGCCAATCTATAATTCTCGAACCGATATTCTTCTCCTTGTAATCTTCCTTTTCCAAGAGATCTTTCCGGTTCTTGAAAGAATGAGAATAAGAATTTTCTTATAATTTTTCTAAGAAAATTGGGAGAATTAGTAGAAAAAGATTTTTAGAATAATCGTAGAGATTATTCTTGTAGAGAGTGTGTTTCATGAAGGCTCCCAAGGGCAATATTTATAGAACTCTATGGATTACTCCTAATCCTATTAGGATAACCCGTCTACAGAGATTTTAAATTAAATATTTAATAATATCCAATATCAATAAATATCTAACCAAATAATATCTATATTAAATTGTTTAAAATATTTAAATCTTATTTAAATATATATATATATATATATATTTTTTTTTTTTTGCAGAATTTTTAATTTGGATTTCTAAAATAATTAATTATTTGAATCAAATTTAAATTAATTAATTTATTCTTCCTCTATTTATTTTTTGTAGAATCTTTAGTTTGGATCTCATTCAAATTAAATAATTAATTATTTGAATACAATTCAAACTAATTAATTAATTATCCCTCTATTTATTTATATGGATTTTATCCAAATAAATAATTAATTATTTGAATCATATTCAAATAAATTAATCCTCCATATTATAAAGTTTTAATTTGAATCACATTCAAATAAAATTTATAATAAATCATGCAATTAATTGTATCCAATACAATTGATATTTTCCCTCATAAATTTGAACATTTCAAATTTTTCTTTCAACATAATTGATCTTTGTTGACCCGTAGTGAGCTAGCAAGGGGACTTTGTGGACCTATAGATGTTAGTTTATTAGATTTAGAGTTATTAAGACAAAACATACAAAAACAATCAATAACACTTATTGAAGTAACAAATCAATAACTCTTTATTATGATTTACAGATCTCTTTTGTCATACGTTTGTCCATCTCATCTCTTACCTAAGAAAAACCATAGAGAAGAATGAGTAATAATACTCAGTAAGAGACCCACTACTGGGCCTACTAGGTGAGGTTGTTATCCTTTTATCATGTGCACCCCAACATAGGCATAGGCATAGGCATAAACATAGGTAGTGACCCCAAGGTACACAGTTACCCCGAAGGTCATAGTTTTAAACATAAACATAGGTGGTGATCCCGAGGGACACCCTATCGTAATCATATTCATATTAGGGGTACGACACGATAAACAAGGTAACAATCACCGCGATATACCATGTATCACTAACATAATTAAAAGGGTTTCCAATTCATCGCAATAAGTTAAATAATTATCAAGTTGACACAATAGGCGTAACCATAACAATTCCAGTACAGTAACCATAACTTGGCCATAGCCAATCAATGCGATATCACATTCCATATACCAACTAAAATTCATACAGTAACCATAATTAGCAATTAAGCAACCATAAGTATCAGCATAGGCATAAACTCGGTAGTAAGTTTGTCACACCCCCTCCCAAGTTACCTGTACACCCTGAAAGGAGATGTGAGGACAATATACATCACCCCTTTTGTGACGCATACCATCCATCCCTTCACACACATTATGAACTGTTCACCATGTAATCTCCACATTCTAAAACATATTAAACATCACATATGGAAAAATATATAAGCCAAAACAAAATTTTCCCAACTCTTTTACATATCCTTACACAACCCATAGTTCAACCTCTAGTAATTGTACATACATATCTACATGCCACCTAATAAAGGTTTAACATACAACTGACACTTCAACAAGTCGAATTATTCAGAGTCTCGAAGCTTAAGCAGGGCGAGTGGGAGTAGGCAAAGCACCAAAAACGTCCTTGCTACCTGGAGGGGAAAGAAAACATTGAAAACATGAGCTAAAGGCCCAGTGAGTGACAATCTTAACAAAACCATTTTAGTTCGGAAATCATCAGTAGTGAATCTATGTTCAACATCAAACATAAGACATGTAATCACTTCAAGAAAAACCTTAGTTAAAACAAATTTAATTGCCCTTATCAAATCATACATGATTTTTAAACAATCATAAGGAAACAATTTAGATATAATATTTTTCCCTTAGTTGAAGTGGAGCAAAACTCGACACCCCAACGTCGAAAACATATAAGGCTCGATGCGGAGTAAGACTCAACGCACCAGCATATCACCTCTATGTGCACATAGGAACATGGCGAGTTGCCCATGTACCTTCTCATGTCCTTGAGTACTGGGTCCCGGGAAAACTCACATGCCTTATTAGCATTGAGCCTCCTCTAAAACATTTTCCTTTTTAGAAATAACATTTCATACAAACCGTTCGTATATAAATCGTTCATACGAAACAGCGCAATTATTATATCAGTAACATCTCATAAACATGCTTTTCAATAGCTTTAAGAACATAACGTTTGTCTCATAAAGCATTTAATCAGAAATTCACATTTCATTGGGAAACCGAACTATCATGTACAACAAAATCATTTTAAAGTAAAAGAAGTGCCACTCACAACTCTTTCTAGGCCTTGAATGGATTATAAGCCTTTCCTATCTCCTCTTGGCCTGAAACAAAGATTTTCCCTCGTTATACTTCTTTTCCATTCACAAGAACATAAACAACAACTTATCATATGCTCAGTGTTTATAGCACATCACGCGGTTAAGCTTTCATTAGTTTATTCTCAAGCCTTAACTCTAAAGCTATAATTACAAGTTGTCCCTTACCCTTCTGCTATACCTTGATTTCCAAGAACACCTTATGTGCAGCTCACTTGCTGTTATATCAACACTTGAGCCTTAGTTTCTCCTTAACAAAGCTGACTGTTACAGCTTGATGTCTCTACTTAATTCCTGCTAAAAATGCATTTCCAGCCCATATTAAGACTTCTTCTCTTCTACGAACTTGTAAAGAATTAAGTTCCACAGCTTACCTCAAAATTTCAGGGCTTAACTCTTTTTCGTTCTCCAGTTATGCCAAAATTACTCCGCGTTGCTTCGGATTGCATAGCAGTTCTGTAGTTACTGCTTTTACCTAAAGATTCATGTGATAAAATTCGGTTTCAGCTTAACCATCCTTCATAAGACTTGTTAGGAATTATGTTAACTTACTAACCTCAAAATTTCAGCCCCAAACTCGGCTTCCTTGAGTCGTTCTACTCCAAACATCGACCACTGTTCAGTCTGTGCGTCTGCAATCAATCCTCTATTCCAGCTCGGATTTGAGCACCAAAACAGGTAGAATTTCGCCCAAAACCTATAAGAACACCTTCCTCTTCCTTCTCTGGTAGTTTCTCTAAAAAATGGAACTAACTTAAGTTCTCGAAATGTCTGAAAATAATTAAACTCACCTATATATATACTATCGACTTATCCCTCACAAGTACCAAGATGATAATGCCGACTTACCCCTTACTATAGGTTGGCGCTGGTCTTTCTTCGACGCAAGGCACTCATGTTTATGTTCTCCTCCAGCGTCTTCAGCAACTAACCATTCCCAACGCATGGTGTTCTCGGCGCCTCTTACTTCCGACGCATACAACATAGTCACTCACATCACTAGCTTCATCGCGTCAAGACCATTCTGTCTTGAACGCAATGTGACTTCAGCGCATGGCTATCTTCGACGCATGGTAACTTCAACGCATGGTTGTCTTCGGCGCATGGTTCAATCATATTTCTTTCCCTGCCAATGATCACTTATGTAACGACCCGACTAATACATCCTAATCAGACCATTACTCAATGCATGCAAATTTCAAGAAAAGACCCGATGCTGACTAATAAGAAAGAAACAATGCTACTTACGAAAATTTCTGTTTTATTTAACCCATATAGAAAGAATTTTTGGTTCGGGGTACCCCTAATAAAATCAACAAAATTCCATGAACAGAAAACAAAAACAAAATCCATATACAAAATAAAAGACAAGCCTAAAAAAAAATGCAGTGCTAGGCGGAAGCTACTATGGGTCCCGTGAAGCCATCAAGGTTTCCTCTTGTCATTCGCCAGCACGTTCTTTCCCTTACCTGAAAAAAAAAATAAGATAAAAGGGTGAGCAATTATATTGCTCAGTAAGTGACCCCACTACCGGAGCCAGGCTAGGCACCCAAGTCCTTTAAGTGCATTAGTCATACAACAGGCATATCAACATACTTCAATAGGAAACTGGTTATACTGGCACCCAAGTCCTTTAAGTGCATTAGCCTTAAGA
>QLSR01000032.1:425627-463176 GCA_031780015.1 Citrullus colocynthis
TTATCACATAAGTCTCAAGCATCAACAGTTTTTTAACCAAATTAAGCTATAAATTTTTCCTTGGGTCCGAGATACTTACTCTCACGTTACCGGTTTGGTGACGAGAAATCAGGCGTGGTTTGATTGAAATGGCAGCGGAGGAGCACCGGGGTGGAAGAGAGAGAAAGTAGGCGGCACTGCAAGGAGAGAGAGAGAGATTGATTGAAACCGCGGCGGCGCTGAAGATGTCGCGGCGGCGCTCCACTTGCGAGGAAGGAGAAGAAGAAGAAGAAGAAGAAGAAGAAGAAAGAAAGAAAGAAGAGAGTAGCGTCGGCGGAAGAAGAAGAAAGAAAGGAAAAAACCAGGGGGGGGCGGCGGCACGCGAGGGAGAAGAGAAAAAATCCCTTTTTACTTTTTCTTCTTTTTTTTTTATTTTGGCACGCAAATCGATGCCTATTTATAAAAACCCAAATTCCCTATTCCTTCCTCCTTTCCCCTTTTCTTTTCCAACCAAACAAAATAAAATCAAATAAAATCTTCTACAACCAAGATTTACTTCAATTATCCAAATAAAATCAAATAAAATCTTCTACAACCAAGATTTACTTCAATTATCCAATCCCACCAAAATTAATCACCTTATTTTACTTGCCCTAAGATAAAATTATCTTTTTTTTTTTTCTAAGTTCTAAATTTTTCCTTAGCTCAAATTTCTAAATTCCAACTTAGCTTAAATAAAGGCATGAATATATAAGGATAACTATATTTTTATTATTATTATCTCTTTTTTTTTCACACATAATAACTTAAACTTATTTACTAAGAGGATTTACCCCAACGATTTGGGGTTGTTACAACTTATCCTTCGATGTGTCGATTACCTCATCTCACATCCTTCTTGATTCAATCAACAACGCATGGTTCCTCAAATAATTCACCTTCCCACTACTTTCACCAACGCATGGACTTGGCCACCACTTAATTAAAATTTTACTCTACTTCTTGGCTACTTCTCCACTAACAACGCATAACCTCAGTCGCATTGCTCTCCCCAACACTTGGTTTTACAAGTCAGTGCTTACAAAGTCCCTTACCTGTGGATGCCTAAAGTGACCAAAACCCCCAACTCTGGATTCCTAACCACTAGCACTTTCGATCTCGGCCTTCTCTAACGCCCCTTCGAACACAGAACCATAAACAACACAAAGGGTATCATAAACTACACAGACAAGATACCCAACCAAGACAAAATAGCAAGGGAATCAATTCTTACCAAGAACTCGTCAAGACCCACAATTCCGGCGAGGGGCTACCGCTCAACGGCTGCAACCAACAAGACCCACAATCGGCAGTGGTGGACTTGTGGCGGCAGGCGAAACTACGACGGTACGGACTCCCAAGCGACTGGCGAAACGGCGACGGTGGTTCGAACTCGTGAGCAATTTGCGGAACGACGACTAGAAATGACACTGTCGGCGGACGGAGGAAGAAATGGGAGAAAAAGAAGAGGGTGTGATGGCTGGCTGTGCACGAAAAGAGAGAAGGAGAGAGAGATGAAAGAAAAGATTTTCTTTTTTTTCCTTTACTTTTCTTAACCTAGCATGGACACTGAGGTTTAATAAATAACCAAAAAAAAAAAAAAAATCTTTTTCCTTCCCAATCTAAATTAATTTTTCCCCCTTTTCCCAATTTAAAATAATTCTCTTCCTTTCACCCAATTTCAATTAATTCTCTTCCTTTTCCCAATTTAAATTAATTCTCCTCCTTTTCCCTTTTTCCCTTCCTACAATAAATAACACTTAATAAAAACCCAAACAAGTAATTAATCCCATTCCTTTAAATTTCTTATTAATCTCAAAGATTCCACGCTTAAAACAATTTGGGTACTTAATAAGGAGGAAATACCTGAAAATTCGAGACGTCACACTGTTCAAAACCAAAAGATTTGATCGCAGTATCAAACCTAATATTCCAAGATCTGGATGCTTGTTTCAACCCATAAATGGATCAATTTAGCTTGTAAATTTTTTGCTCCTGACCTTGGGCTATGAACCCCTCGGGCTGAGACATGAAGATACTCTCTCTAAGATTGTCATTCAGAAAAGTAGTCTTGATATCTATTTGCTATGGATAAGAGAATTCTTATAGACTTAAGCATAACAACAAGGGAAAAAGTTTCCTCATAGTCAACCCCTTCCCTTTGGGTGTAACCCTTTGCTACAAGTCTAGCTTTGAAAGTCTGTATCTTCCCAGCTACATCTCTCTTTCGTTTATAGATCTACTTACACCCCATGGGTTTAACCCCTTTCAGGTGGATCTACAAGTTCCCATACTGAATTGAAGTACATAGACTTCATTTCAAGATCCATATGGACCCGGTGAAATTGAATTCTCCGTGAAGATGCGGAGTACCAACGGCTTTGATCCATTGGTCCTTGTCTACATCATTCATTGCCAGTTTATAGGACAATGGATCCTCAACACCATCATCTGACACAACGACCTGAGTTTCAGTTAAACCCAAGTAACGATTAGGTTGTGATACAATTCTCCCACTTCATTGAGGCATTCCCAACGATTGAGAAAGACGAGATTGACTAGAAGTACTAGCTCCTTCATTAACTCTTGATGAAGAACAGATCTCATCAACAACTCTTGTTGACTCTTTAGTAGTTTCATTTAATACCATTTTACTTCATGGTTTATGATCTCTCATGTGGTCTTCTTCCAAGAATGTAGCGTTTGTCGATACAAACACTTTGTTTTCTTGTGGGTCGAAGAAGAGACCACCTCTCGTTTCCTTAAGGTAACCAACAAATTAGCCTAATTTTGAACGAGGTTCCAATTTCTTAGGATTTGTCACTAGCACATGTGCAGGACAACCTCAGATTCTGAAGTAGCGCAAACTTGGTTTACGTCTGTTGTTTGACAGATCTAAAGTCCAAGAACTTGTTGTGCGTTTATCTTTATTATTAAGCTTACTACTATGCGTTTACCATATTATGCATTTAACATGGTTAATACTATGCGTTTCTAGTCTGTCAAGTTTTCTTATTCTTAACCTAAGTATGAGCAAAGAAATAGGTTTATTTGGTGAGTCCGAGGTCGAACACAGGAACTATGCTGATCCTAAAATTCGTTGAATTAATTGAGTTGAAGTGGTAACAAAAAATATTTAACAAGGGTTGTGTCTAACTAAAGAAAGCGGCTATGCTTTTAACTAAAGTAAGCGATAACATGTACACTAGATTAAAAGGTGGTGGATGGTAATGTATGCGACATAGCAAGTTCAACTAAGTGGATTAAATGAATGGGTAAAAACAAGATTCGGGTTGGTTAACATCTAAAATCAGAAGCGCATAGTGATAGTCTATTCTTACTTGCGCTCTTCTCCCGGTTGTTAGCTGCTATGCGTTATATGTCTATACCGCATAGGAGAGTGTTAAGTACCAAGGTTATTTCTATGTCTAGGTAACACTTCTTAGCCTTGTCAATTGAGTTCCACAATCACTTACTCTCTCGAGCAGTCTGATTATTACTATTTATATCGATTAGCTAGATGGACATAAACATCAGATTAAGATTACAATTGACAAGATGCAATAGTTAAATTATGGTTCTTACTTAGATGCTAACGCAACCCGTGACCCTTGAAAGATTAGTTACTCATGGATTCAAAGTAATAAGCGGAAAATCTAGAGAAATGGATAGGCATGGGAGAATTGTAGATTAATGAACAAAATACAATTTTAGACAATACAATGTCTTGATAACAAATCTAAAATCAAAGCTAGAAAAAAAATAGAGAGCAGGAAGGCGTTTCAATGTCTTGAGTCGCCGGAATGGAAGCGTGAAGTTTTGCTGTGAAATGGCCAGGCGGAGGGAAGACTCTTCTCTCTCGAGCTATTCGTCTCCGGTTGTCTTTTGAAGAGAACTCTGCTGTCACTTAGGAATTCTTCCGAGAATCAACAACCCTTTTTCAGCTTGCAGGTCTACCCTTTTATAGAGGCTGCGTACGTAATCAGTGGCAAATCTGCGTGATTGGAGGTGCAATTGATGTCGTGCATTTATCTCGCCTTATTGCATCATTCTCGATTCAATTTAGATCCACCACTTTAGCCGCAGATCATGCATGTCAATCTTTCAGACAATCTCTCAAAATTCTGATCTGATTTTCCGCTGCCTTGCATTTTTGGTCGTTATGCGCCCATGGAGAACTTGGGTTCATGCGTTCACTTATGTCGACGCATCCATATGTTACTAACGCACCATCCTGCGTTGAGTGGTTGTCAGCGCATCCACAGGTTGCTTGCGTTCCTGCGTTAAAACATGCGTTTTAGGCTTAAAAATCTTCAAAACAATTATCTTCATCAATTAACAAGAATAGAACGCATAGGAAGATTTATCAATAGAATTCAAGACAAACTGCCGCATGATTCTCTATTTAATCTCTGTTTTTCTAAGAGAAAGGTTGTAATAACTTGTATTTCTACAAGTGATCAACGTCCCCTCCATAACTCAAAAGGCGTTTCAAAAACACTTTTCGAGGGAACATTGTTCAAGATATGAACTGCAGTCTCTACTACATACCCCCAAAACGAGATAAGCAATTGAGCATAGCTCATCATAGAATGAACCATGTCTAACAAGGTTCTATTTCTCCTTTCTGATACACCGTTCTGCTGAGATGTATCAGGTGCTGAGAGTTGAGATTGGATTCCATGTTCTATCAAATAGTTCTGGAATTTTAAATCCATGTACTCTCCACCTCGATCAGATTGAAGTGTTTTAATTGCTTTACTTAACAAGTTTTCAACTTCTGCCTTATACTCCTTGAACTTTTCAAGTGCCTCAGACTTATGTTCCCAGGTATAAGTAACCATACCTCGAATAATCATCTATAAAAGAGATGAAGTATCTGTACCCTCCTCGAGCTTTTACATTCATTAGATCACAAAGATCCGAATGTATGAGTTCTAAAGGTTCTTTGGCTCTATAACCTTTTCCACTAAAAGATCTTTTAGTCATTGTACCTTCAAGACAAGATTCGCATGGACGTAACGAATTATCCTACAACTCAATTAGAAATTCATTCTTTACCAATCTCCTGATCCTATCCAGATTTATATGACTTAAGCTCAAAATGCCAAAGATAAGTATTATTGTTACTGGGAGAAATTCTTTGCCTTTTAGTTTGAGTTTAGCAGTTTTAAACATCTCATGATTTAAAAGTGCTTTTGCTTTAGTTGGTCTTAACACATATAAGTTGTTTTCTAATTTAGCAGAATAAATACGAACCCCATTTTTAAAAATGAACGTTTCATTAACAGAAAAAATAACTAAGTACAATTGTTCAATTAAACAGGAAATAGATACAAAGTTCTTTTTTATTTTAGGAACTATATACAGATTTTCTGAAAATAAAAATCTATTTCCAAAAAATAACTTGAGCATCATATCACCCTCCTCGAGCTAACTAATTTCCTGTGAAGAAGAGCAAACGTGATTAATGGCACCCGAATCAAGTATCTAGTCATTATGGTCATTTTCCACTAAACAAGTTTCTAAAACAAGTAAATCATATTTACATTCTTTGTTCTTCTTCTTCTTAGCAAGGTACTTAGGGCAATTGCGTTTCCAATGACCATCCACATTGCAGTGGAAACACTTGCCCTTGTCAGCCACCTTGGTCTTACCCTTGTTTTTTCTAGCAGCAGAAGCCTTCCCCTTCCTCCTTTCTTTTTCTAGATCTTCTTAGAATCAAAAGATGAGGGAATAGATTTAGTTCTAGAGAATGAACCCTTCTGAAACTTCTTGAAATGGGCAACATTTGCCTTTCCATCGATCGATCCTTTATTTTTCATAAGAGACTGATAAGTCGGTAACTCATTCAGGAGGGTTGTCATGGTGTACACAATTTTATTCATAATCGCATTGCTGAGGAATTAAAGGAAGCTCTTCAGAAGAGATTCTAGAATAAAAGACACCTGACTTTATTCGTCAATGATCGTGTCGTTCATTTCAGCAACGTCATTAGGCCGAAAACATGTTCTCTCACCAATTAGCCTTCCTTCATACGTGCATTATAAATGTACTTGAGGGCCTCGTACCGGATCTGTGAGGACGATTGTCCAAACATTTCCTGGTGGGACTCCGTGATCTGTCGTGCATTAATCATGGTCTCATGTTTCTTGTTGAGTACGTTAGACAAACTCGCCAGGATATAGACTCGGGTCTCGTCATTGGCCTTTGTCCAACGGTCATATGCATCCCTAACAGATTGGGATGCATTAGGAGCGGGGATAGGAGAGCACTCCTCCGTTAAGACAAACCGTAGATCATTTATAACAAGAATCATATTTAGGTTAGATTTCTACGTTGCGTAGTTTTCACCGGTTAGTTTTTCATTTTTAAGTAGTGCGATGATTGAGGAAGACATGTGGAAATTATAAACAATTAACCGTTTTAGTCATCTTTGCCTTAACCCATTACACAAGCAAACAAAATTGCAAGTAATCCAACCAATTCAGCAAAAACAAGCAATCAAAGAAAGCCTAAGGGTGATTAGCAACAGCCGCCGAAGGGTGATTAGCCACTCCTCCTTTGAAATGAGAAAATTCTCAGCCAATTCTAATGCCAGAATAACTCATATTCCTATGGACATTAGTCACCGTTGTTTGGTCAAGGATTCGTTAACTCTTAACTCATCCCTGCAAGTGTAACTCTCCCACTTTCAGATCCCAGAGGTATGCACCAACAAGCTACCGTTAGGAAAGACAATTGTTGGTAATTAACCTAAGCGAACCTATCCTTTTTAAAAGTTCACATTGTTTCGAAACATATAATCAGGCTCTCCGAAGGGATGGTCGGTCCAAGACGACACGCAGGCAGATCATAAGAATCTTACGGTAGGGTTGGAGACCGAGGGATACGTCGGTCCCACTTACTATAGACATTTTCCCATTCACCTTCTTATTAAACTATACAAACACTTTCCGAAGGGAGGCCGCTCCCAGGGCGACATAAAACCGAGTATGGATCTCACGGTGTGAATAATTAGGGACGTAGGAGCAAAACTTAATATAAACATCTCGTTTTGTAATTTTTCTCCCACTAAAATGTCCTACCCTATCTTAGGATTATTTAACTTAGATAAATTCGGTTAAGTCAATCTATCTAAGTCTATCCCTATGATAACTCTTATATAAGGTCTTTACACTAATGTTCTAGGTGAATTAAATCATTTAATTAACCTAGTGACAATGCATGCTAATAGGCCTTAAGTTAATTCAACTCAGTTCCAATTTAGTTCCTAGTTAGGAGGTGTTTCATAAACCGTCAATATAAATACCCCAAATCTTGACAGAATTAAAGTGGTAGAGTTCCCTTATAACCTAAAGTCCTATTTGTCCTACTTAGTCATATTTTAAAACTATTTTAAAACAAAGTAAGACAAAGTTCTAATCTTATTAGAGTTAATGTGATCTTAGGTCTAAATTAATTTTAAACAATTTAAAACCAATTTCCTTAGATCTTATATTTGCATGCAATTCTTAATTATAGGTTGACGGTTACTAATCATAAATTTTATTACTATTATGAATTTTAATGATTAGCCTTATAAAATGCTTTTTATGGTTTAATTAATTAACAATCAAATGCTAATAAATTAACCAACCATATTACATGCATTTCATGACATGATATAACAATTATATTAATCTATGGATATATCATGCTCAATCCAAATTGATTTTCATTTAAATATAACACTTATATTAAATAAATCAATCATACATTTACAAAACATTAATAAATATAATTATTTATATTTATTTAATCAATGTTATACATCATACTTTTCCAATATCATCTATTTAATATATCAACATACATTAATTAACTCATGAAATATTATCATGCATTAAAACCATATATTATAATATATTAAGATGCACGAACATTCTTAACCTATGGTGGGATTTTAATCTAAATGACATACTTTATGCAACATTCGATTTAATTTAAAACATATATCACATGCGTAATTAAATTAAATAAAGCAAAAATGACCGACATATTTGGTATATCCTAGAAATTAAAGAAAAAAATCAAAATTACAATAATTTGAATTTCCAAGACATATCTTGATCTTCAATTTCTTATTTGGCCATTAAAATTTAGGGTTTGAAACACCGAAATTTAATCCTTTGATATTTCAGCCGCACATGCTTTGATGAAATTTGTCAGATTCTTTGATGTCGCACAATAGATGACGCGCAGCAAAATTTTCAAATTTGAAAAAAAAAATCCAGATTTTTATGATTTCAATATTTCGGGAAAACCAACGTTTTTTCAAGAATTTTCAGCACTTTTACATAAAAAAAGATTAAAAGAAAACCCTAACCCTTGAGGGTTTTACAAATGATCTAATCAAAACTTTAAAATCTAATGTCCAAATATGCCAAAACAATCAATTTTGCAAACCTTCACATATCTTATACATGAACAATTAAAACACCCACCATTAAATATTTTTAACTTAAATGAAGAATCAAAGATTGTCTCTGATACCAATTATAGGGAATTGAATCCCGACAGAAGCGTGTTATCGCGTTTTTTTATTTCTTGAAAGAATTAAAAATACAAATAATCAAGAAAAGGTTAAGCAACATACCTTTACTAGTCTTCTCCTTGTAATCTTCCTTTTCCAAGAGATCTTCCTCGCTATGACTTTGGCAAGGATCCGGTTTGTGGGAACCGCTTCTTGAAAGAATGTGCAGAAGAATTTTATTAGAATTTTTGTAAGAAAATTGGAAGAATTAGTAAAGAAAGATTTGCAGAGTAATCGTAAAGATTATTCTTGTAGAGAGTGTGTTCTATGAAGGCTCTAGGACCCTATTTATAGAACTCTATGCGTTACTCCTAATCTTATTAGGATAACCCCTTTGCAGAGATTTTAAATTAAATATTTAATAATATCCAATATTAATAAATATCTATCCAAATAATATCTTATATTAAATGGTTTAATATATTTAAATCTTATTTAAATATATATATATATTTTTTTGCAGAATTATTAATTTGGATCTCATCCAAATAAAATAATTAATTATTTGAATCCAATTCAAATCAATCAATTAATTCTCCCTTTATTTATTTTCTGCAGAATCTATAATTTAGATCTCATCCAAATTAAATAATTAATTATTTGAATCCAATTCAAATTAATTAATTAATTCTCCCTATATTTAATTATCTGGATTTTATTCAAATAAATAGTTAATTATTTGAATCATATTCAAATAAATTAATTTTCCATATTATAAAGTTATCATTTGAATCACATTCAAATAAAATTTATTATAAATTATGCAAGTAATTGTATTCAATACAATTAATATTTTCCTTCATAAATTTGAACATTTCAAATTTTACTTTCAACATAGTTGATCCTTGTTGGTCTGTAGTAAGCTAGCAAGTGGACCTTATGGACCTACAGATCAGAAGCTCCAACGATATGAGATTAATCAGCTAAACTTATTAACCACATTAATCAATATTCGTTAACTGTGGGTACACTCCACTAAAAACCCACAGCTGCACTCTTCTCACTGCAGATATATTTCTATGTCCATGTGTAAGCCTCACAGTTAGCTTTGGAAGTTAACAATCTATAAAGAATGATTATGGAAGATGACAAGCTAAAGGAAGTAAGTAAAGAGTGGCCAAGAGCCTTAAGGCATGAGTTATTATGTATTGAAGGTGTGTCGATGCGTTGGTTTGGTTGAAGCAAGAGTTCATGAGAGTGAGCATGGGTAATGGCTAAAAATAGTGAAGAAATTGTGTAGCCGAGCCAAAGCATGAAGGTTGAAGTGTTGGCTTGTTGAGGGATGCGTCCAACTTGCTATGCGTTGATGAGGTTGTTGGACCAGCAGCTATCCATTAGTTGAGATTCAGTAGGGAGGTTGCGTTGGTGTTGGCAAAGTATGCATTCAATGGTGCTATAGTTCAGAGGCATGGATGCGTCCAAGCTAGCAGAAAACTTGCTATGCATGAAAGCTTGCTAGGCATTCAAGCCAATGTCCAAGTATGTTAGCGGTTGCGTTATTTTGTTTAGGGGGAAATAAAATAAAATAAAATAAAATAAAAAGTGGAGATAAGTCGGCAGTTTGTTTAAGTGTGTAAAGCTAAGTTTTCAATCATTTTCTTCGTCTCAAAAGCTCCAATCGATTTCATATTTCCGATGAGCGACGAAGAGAGGTAGAAGAAGGAGTCTAGGGCAAATTCGTGCAAAATTCTGATCGATCTTGTGGTGTAATTGGAGCTAGAACAGAAGGGTTGATTGCTGTCGTGCAATCTGAACAACATTCGGTATTTGAAGGATAGCATTCTGTGAAGATCGAGTTTAGGGCTGAGAATTTGAGGTTGATAAGTTAACTCAATTTTGAACAACTTTTATGAAGGATGTTTGAGCTGAATTTGAAGGAAAATATGTAAAATTTATGGTGAAAGGGACTGATACAGATTTGCTAAGCAATTTGGAGCAACTCGAAGTTATTTGGGAACATCTATCAAATGAAGGGGATTTATGTTCTGAAATCTTGAGGTAAGATAGGAAATACATTTCTTTACAAGTTAATAGAAGGGAAGAAGTTCTAAATTTGGCTAGAAATACGATTTGTAACAGATAGAAGTGAGCACAAGAGGGAAGGCAGAAGCTGTGGAAGACAAGTATCGCTGGACTGCAAGTAGCGCTAAGAATTTAGCGTGAGAAACGAGACGGGTAACGGAGATGTTGCTAGAAGCCTTGCGTCTCACAATTCTCACTGGGTATTGCTGGGTCTCGCTGATCAGGTGAGTTTCCCGGTCTTGTTCACCCTGGTATCGCTAGTGTCGTGTAGTGTAGTCTAGTCTCGCTAGTGGTCTCGCTAGCAGAGTAGAATCTCGCTCATTATGAATTATTTCGGGAGAAATGAGTCTCGGTGATGTAGCATGATTGGAATTTAAATTATGCTAACTTAATGGTTATGGAAAGGAAGTTTAGGAAAGCCTAACCCGAGAAATGTGTATTTACAGATCAGGAAGAGCTAGAGAAGGTGTATAATCCGCTCAGGCCTAAGACAAGTAGTGAGTGACACTTTTCTTTCTTTAAAAATGTTTTCATTGAGAATGTGTAGTTCATATATCTTATGATGATTTGAAAGCATGATTATGATTGAAAACTTATGAGTTTTATGTGCATTGCGTGAATTTATGAAAAAGCATGCTGTTTATTGATTTATGGAACTATGAAAAGCATGCTGACGATAATATATGATTTTATGAAAGGTTTGGAAATGTGAAACTTATGAATTTATGATATGATGTTTTCAAAACACGTTGAGTATTTTATAAAATCTTTGAAATGACACCCAATGCTCAAGAACTTGGAGAAAGCATATGGGCAGCCCGGAATATAAAAAAGGTACCCAACGTTGAAGGACTTGAAGAAGGCGAATGGTAACCTGGATATAGAAATCTGACCTCAATGCTCAAGGACTCGGAGAAGGCATATGGGCAGCCCGAATTATGATACCTAAGTTGTAAGCCCCGTACTTGTTACTGAGAGAAGGTAAGTAAGAAGAAATTATGGGGCAGGCGAGTAAAGAAAATTGGCCGAGTTGGGTCAGAGCAAAAATGGTTAAGTGTTGGCCATGTGATGGGTGACCATGCGCTGAGGGTATGTCTAAAGCTTGACAAGAGTGGCCACTGGTAGGCATGCGTTGAAGAGGGCAGCTCGGCGTGGAAGTAGATATGAAGGAAGAAGGGTGCAATAGCGTTAGTAGAAGTATGCTTTGAAGGCTACTATGTGCTAGAAGTTGGCATTGTTATGCGTTGAGATGGCCTATGCGTTGAAGAACGGTATGCGTCTGGCATAGAAAAGTGCCCAAGAGGGCCATGCAGTAGTCGGCTATTCGGCGTTGGGCAATCAGTGGCATGGTAAGTTGAAGTTATGCGTTGCCGAAGCCATGCGCGGAAGGTTGCGCTGGCTAATTCAAGAAAGAAGATGATGTTAGAGCGGGTAAGCCGGTGATTTATATTGACATATAAATGAGTGCATCGAATAATTAAACCCTTTTGGACATATTTTCAGACTCAGATTGACTCCATTTCACAGATGAACAACGAGAAGAGGTGGAAGAAGGTGCTTATATTGAATTCAAGTAGAAACCAGATCATTTTCATGGTGACTTTGAAGCTAGAACCAGAAGCTTGATTGTTACTGATAAATCTGGACACCAATAGGTATTTGGAGGAGAGTGAACTGAAGAAGTTGAAGCCAGAACTGAAATTTTGAGGTTAGTACGTTGATTTAATTCTTAGCAACTTCCATGAAGGATGTTTAAGCTAAATCCGAGCAAAAATGTGTTAATCTCTAGGAGGAAGTAAACGGAGTTGAACTGCTAGACAATTCAAGGCAGCCGAAGTTATTTGGGAATAATTCTCAAACGAAAACGAGTCATGGTCTGAAATTTTGAGGTAAGGTAGGAAACTCACTACTTTACAAGATTGTAGAAGAAGGAAAGTTTTGATTTTGGCTGTAATATGCATTTTAGCAGGATAAAGAAAGAGTTAGAAGAGAAGGAAGGAAACAGTGATATCAGGTGTCGTTAGACAGTGGTATCGCTAAGGAGCTGGAGAGTGAGCAGCGAAACGAGTGTCACTGATAACGCAAAGAGCTTTGCGTCTCACAACTCTCGCTGAAGTCTCGCTGGGTATCACTCCTTAAGGTGATATCGCTAGTCTAGTTCACTCCGGTTTTGCTAGTGCAATACCCAATAGTGTGAATTTCGCTGGTAGTCTCGCTAGCGACATAGAGTATCGCTAATTATAAATATGCATACTTAATGATTATGAAAAAGGAGTTCAAAGGAAACCTAATATGAGAAATGTGTTTTTACAGGCCAGGAAGAGCTCGGAAAAGCATATAATCCACTCGGGGCCTAAGACAAATCGTGAGTGACTTTCTATTTCATCCAAGGATTATTCCTAACATTGTGCAAGTGAAAACAAGTATGTTATATGACTCCTGTATGCGTGTTAAATGCAACCCACGGCCGAAGGACCATGTGTGAAGGCCTATGGGGATATGATATATGATACACAGTGCTGAGGGACTATGGGTGAAGGCACTTGCGAAATTGATGGAGATGGATTTCAATGCCGAAGGACCTTGTGAGAAGGCATATGGAAAACCAGTACAAGATGGCTCGGTGCTGAGGGACCATGAGTGAAGGCACTTGAGCAGTAGATTAAAATGGAACTCAGTGCTGAGGGACAATATGAGAAAGCACTTGAGAGTTGAAACGCCGAGGGACGAAATGTGAAGGCGTATGAATATATGAATAATAGGAATTGAATTATGAGGCTAATAGCGTTGAGCTTTGCTCCGCTGCTTCTTGAAATGATATTTATGTTATATTGTTAAATGGTATGAGTGACCTAAGACTCTGTACTAATAAGATATATAGTAGTTTTATGATCAGCATTAACTCAAGGATTAAATTGTAATTAGATAGCTTAGTCACTCACTGGACTTTAAGCTCACGCTTTCTTGTTTATTGTTGTTTGTTTCAGGTAGCGAGAGTGTCCGGGATGCCTAGCCTACAGAAGATCCTCGTCTGGGCTTACTCGGCATTAGTCTCGGGGATAGTTGTAAATACTCAGTCTATGTACATGTTTTGTCATATATGATCCTTGTGGCATAATGAGAGTGGGTTTTGTACTGTATGCTGAACAAATACTTGTTATGTTATCATAACAAGTAGCATGTTTAACTTATGATGTGTTTAACTTATGAGCTGAGAAATCTGATTTTAAAACTTATGTTTAACTTATGATGTTTCACTAGCATTAAGCTTTGTACAATTGATCTGGTATTAAATTGTGTTTCAAGATATATGATGACGAGTGTGTGTAGGTCGCACCTACTTCTAGGTTAGAAGGAAGGAAATCTGGGAGGGGGTGTGACATAAGTGCACATTGAGGAACGTACGACGCTGATGTGTTGAGCTTACTCCACACAGCTAAGGATAATCGACGTTGAGTAGCGTGGAGCTTTGCTCCGCCTCAACTAAGGAAAATAAATTGAAATCAACAAAATTTTCTTTAGTATCTTTTCCTGAAATGAGCATGATTTGTATGACTATGACTTATATTGAGATTTTATACACATTGCGTTTAAATATTTTTACTATGATAGTTTTCGAGCCAAAGAGGTTTTACGAAATTAGTCACTCACTAGGCAAACTAGCTTACATTTTTCTTGTTTTCTGTTTTCCAGGTAGTGAGCGAGTCCGGGGTGCTTAACCTACACAAGAGCTCGTCTGGGTCTACTGAAAAATTGTAAATATTCGAATTGGTTCATGTGTGATACATATAGAGAGGGTTAACGGAGTTGTTGTGTAATTATGCTATTATATGATTGAATGAAAAGGATGTACGTTTAGCAAGTTAACTTTAGTATATGTATAAAGTAGTTTATGGTTTATAACTGTTTATTAGGTAATTGTAGAGTTTATGGTTGACAGTGGATGTCGTAAGAGGGTCGGTGTCCGCTGTCATCACGCTTCTTCCTGGGTTAAAAGGGTACCTGGGAGGGGGTGTGACACCATGGATATAGACCAATAATAGCAAATTAGTCTTTCACAAGTGTTTGTAATACCAGTTGGGTCAAATTACCATTTTACCCCTGGAGTTATTTTTAAATTCTTAAGTACTAGTGCTCCTCTAATGAACAACTTGTTTTTGGTCTAACCATTAAACAAAAATCCCTTTCGGGCTAGTGGGAGGGTATGGCCCTTTATTCAAGTCCTAGAGACACCACTTAAGGGAACACTTATCTACTTGCCCTAAAAATGAGAATGAGTGAATTCCATCTTGTATAATTATGTCCCTAGCTCCCTACTCAGTCTTGTCCCCAGGATGGTAGGCATATTGAGTCGGCAAACAGTCACTCTCACCCATACAAATCAAAGGACAATCCTACGTGGACAGGAGTTCATAATATACTCAAGATTAAGACTAAGTTGCCTAGGTCATCCGATTGAAATAGAAACCCAACTAGTCAACGGAGTTACATCTAGTGATTATTATTTCGTGGTTTGGTCTTATGCAAACTCATTGCATAGGATACCCTCATTCGCATGTCACCTACACGAACGCATTAGATAAGGTACTCAGCCTTATCTCTATACTATAGACCCTTTAGACTGTATCTCGAACATTGATCTCCATATGTCCTCACATATAGTTTAAGACTCATAAAACAGCCTAGGATGTTAGTTTATTGGATTTAGGGCTATTAAGTCAAAACAAACAAAAACAATCAATAATGCTTATTGAAGTAACACATCAATAACTCTTTATTAATGATTTAATTACTGTCAAATTATTACATTTACAATCTACGAGTTTTAGGGCATAAAACCCAACAATAAAATGATTAGCATTTGCTGTCTTTAGATCACTTCCTAGATTAAGAGGGTAATTTTGGAGGGGGTGATTCAAATCGTTCATGTGTAAACATGCGAGTGGGGGCATCTTATACAAAGAGTTTGTAGAAGACTGGACTGCGAAATGTATAATCTCTTTTTATAACATCGTTGATTGAAGAGATTAACATTTCATAAGATGACCATATATAACTCGATCTCAATTTTGAGTCAGTTATGAACTCTTGTCTATAAGGACAGTCATTTGATTTATATGGGTGACAGTGGCCCGTGTCGTCGACTCAATAAACCTACCATGTGGAAACTTATCTAAGTAGGGAGCTGGAAACATAGCTACACAATATGAAATTTACTTCTCCCCATCTTTAGGGTATGTAGATGCATTGCTCCCTTAAGTGCTAATTTTGGGTCTTGAATATGTTGTTCATTAGAGGATCAATGTAACTTAAGGAGTAAGAGTTAATTACAGAGGTAAAATGGTAATTTGATCTAGCTATAATTACGGGCAATTCGTGAATGATCGACTTACTGGTAATGGTTATATTCATGGACACAAAAATATTCTACAATGTGAAGAGTGCAACAGTGAGTCTTTAGTGGAGTGATGCAAAGTTAATGAGTGTTGATTAATTTAATTAAAGAGTTTAATTAATTAATCTCAAATTATTGGAACTTCTAATCTATAGGTCAATTAGGTCTCCTGCTAGCTCATTAAGGATAAACGCACAAGTAATAAATAGTTTTGGAATAATCTGAATTGTTCAAATTATTTTGGGATATATATATTTTAATTGTATCTGATATGATTAGTATAAAGTATAATATATATTAATACATTATAGTATATAGTTAATTATAAATATGATTTATAATTAACACTAAGGATCTTTTCAAAAATAGAAAAACTGTTGAAAATAATTACAAATATAAAAGAATTTTACTTTCTATCTGTGTTA
The DNA here is from genome assembly GCA_031780015.1 of Citrullus colocynthis. Lineage (NCBI taxonomy): Eukaryota > Viridiplantae > Streptophyta > Magnoliopsida > Cucurbitales > Cucurbitaceae > Citrullus > Citrullus colocynthis. Next base: position 442,063 of record QLSR01000032.1, read on the forward strand.
GACCGCGATAGATCGAGATAGAAATCTATCACTTTACCAAATAGACACGAATAGATGTCTATCTGGGTCTATCTCGATCTATCATAGATAAAAAATAAAATTGTTTGCTATATTTATAAATAGTTTGATATTTTTCTATTTATGATAATTTTCCTTAAAAGTATATAACATAAGAGGATAATATGTTTGAATAAGATTCAAATATTAATAATTTGAATGAAATTCATATTAAAACTATAGGTTAAAATTAATATGAATGAGATTCATATTAAAACTATAGGTTATGAGAAATATATGTTTTTTAATATGATTAAAATGCATATTTTGAAGGAGTTAGCAACATAATAGCGGAAGCAATTAGGATCTAAAGCACTCTAATTACATCAATTTTGAAGATTAAACATGCTTGTTATAAAACCGAAAAACAAAGGAAGAACACTTACTTGTTGTAGCTCAAAATTGAAGTAAATTTCTTTGAATTTCTGATCGCAAACACTTCATGGACTACCACAAGAGTCTTCCTTGCTATCATCGGGCCTTAGAACGGATTGTGGGATCCAAATTGAGTAGAATTTGGAGCAACAAAGTGAACAATACACTAGTTTTTAAGAGTTTTGAGTTAGAGAGAATTTCATCATAAATTAGCAAAGATGCTCAACTATTTTCTTCAATTCATTTCTTCTATTTAAAGAAGAGAGCATGCAAATCAAATTGGCATGCAAAATGACAACTAATTTGCTAAATCACCCACTCAAAATGAAGATGGAAGAATGATGCTCACTTCAAGTGTTAACCGCAAAGTGTATGGGTCAAGTTATAATATAAGACGGCGAAGTCTGAATATCGTTTCACTAGAGATCCAATTGTGAAGGTTTAAGTTACTTAGCTATTCTAGAGTTGAATCAATTTTATTTGAGGATTGGAATTAATATTGTGAGTTAAGGAAAATATAAACCAAATAAGGAAAGTAATAAAGTGAGAAACACAAGAGTCAAAGAGAGTTCTAGGGTAATGAATCTTTGTTTATTTCATCATGCAATATTATAGATTTCATGGATTTTATTATAATTCATATGCCTAAGTCTAGAAACTTGATTCCAAGTTATTTTCTCCAAAAAACAACTCTTTCTCATGCAACTCCATTGATTACTAATCTCTTGAAACCAATACAAATTACATGGTATTAAGAAGAGTCTTTAGCAACTTTTATTGTCAACCTAACTACTCTCGTGATAGATTAACAACAATTCATTGTTATAGATCAAGTTAATTATACAATCTCTCAATCATACATCTAACTTAACATGTGAAGATGGCCAATCCACAAGAATTAAACACAATAACAATGAAAAGCATAATCATTCTAACAAAACCATGAAAGTCTACAAGATCAACATGAATTCATAAACAAATCATCAAAACCCTAAAACTAAAAAATTTAGCCACTCATAGCTTGAAGCAACATGTTCAAACAATATAAACAAAGAAATAGTGTAAAGAAAGGGAAACTCTACTGGAAAGAGGCTCTTGATTGAGGTAGCACCGTCACGATCACCTTGGCTCTCACATCGGAATTCGAAGAGCACCACGACTATCTTGAACTCTTTTCCTCTTCCTTGCAACTAACTCACTCTTTGAACTCTTTTATGAACTCTCACTCAATTCTCTTCTTCTTGTGCCTCTTTTGGTCTGTAGATTAATGATTAGGCTTGTTGGAAACCCCTAAATTTATAGAGTTGGCTGTTAAAAAACTTACCAAAAATACCATTTTTTCATTTATGGAAAACTAGCACCCGCGGCGCTACCAAATTTGGAAGGAGAGCACTGCGGCGCTAGGGCTGTGTGCAGAAATAGTTGTTCTCAGGTTTTAGCGCCGTAGCACTATCCCAATTTTTGCAATTTTGTGTTTTTCATCTCTTTTTCACCGTATTCTTACTCAGTTTTGATCTTTTGGTCTTTTCTTCTAATTTTCCCATTTTAACCTAAAAACCACTAGCAAACAAGTGAAATCTAATATAAACTTCCTTAATTTGAGAGGATAAAAGCACTTTTCAAGCGCTTATCAAAGAAGAAGTAGAAGAAGAAGATTGCATGAAGTACACATCCTACTTCACCATGCAATTAGTGGAGATTTCCAATTTCCCAATTGAAAATGAATTTCAATTTCATAAATTCATTTTCAATTTAAAATCAATTCCAAAAATTAATTTTAAATAACATTAATTTTATATATAATGTTAAATTAATTATTTCTTCACTTTCCCGACAATTTCCAATCTGATGAATCTCTATTCATCTAAAAGATATTTAAATCACATTTAAATATTTCTAACTATCCAATTTCGTCTAATTCACAATTAACAAACAAGCTATCAAAACTTCGCTCTACAACTGAGTTCGAACATTTCAAATTCACTCAATATACTGTTCTAAGGTTTAGTCCATGAGCTAACAAGAGGTTCTAATGAACCTACAGATCATGAGCTCCAACGATTCGAAATTAACCGGCTAAACTCTTTAACCTAGTTAATTAACATTTGTTAACTACCGAAACACTCCACTAAAGCCTAGTAGCTGCACTCTCCCCACTTTAATTATATTTCTGTCCATTTGATAACCATAATAAGTCAACCCTTTCACAAGTTGTTTGTAATTACAGTTGGGTCAAAATTACCACTTTACCCCTATAATTACATCTCGTATTTTAAGTTCCACCGATCCTCTAATGAACAATTGGTTTGTAGTCCAACCAGCAAACCTAGTCCCTCTCGGACAAATGAGAGGGTGGGGCGCCTTGTTCAAGTTTCGGAGTCAGTACTTAAAGGAACAACTTATCTACTGACCTAAAAATAGGTAAGAATGAATTCCATCTTGCAAAACTATGTTTCCAGCTATCTGTTTGATCTTATCCCTAAAATGGGAGGCATATTGAGTCGGCGAACTTAGGCCACACTCACCTATGTAGATTAAAGGATAATTTCAAACAAACAAGAGTTCATAGTTAGCTGAGGATTAAGATCGAGTTACCTAGGTCATGAGGTTAAAATAATTAGTTTAAAAGTAAACGGTGCTATAAAGTAAAAGTGATTATTTCATGGTTTGGTCTTGTGCAAACTCATTGCATAGAATACCCTCACTCACATGTCTCCACATGAACGATTTAGGATCACATCATTTGTATCAAATACAAATTGGGTCACATCCATAGCGTCCTCAAGATAAGGTACTTAACCTTAATCCATATATTATAGATCGTTTTGACCATTACCTAAACTTGATCCAATTTTATGTTACCACATAAAGTTTAAGTATTCACTATATAACCACATAAACTTGATCCACTTTTATGTCCCAAGAATAATAATCTATCACATGCCACTAAAAATTAAATGCAAAATTAATTAATTAAGAAAGAGTTAGAGAAAAAGACACCGTGATTTTTATAGTAGTTAGGTCAAACTCGACCTACATCCACTTGCCCAACGCCTCTTGGGAATTCAATTAAAAATCTCCTGTAGCTGAATGGCTACATTGCTCCTTTTTCGGGTTCAAGAGCAAAGACGATCCTTTCCATGAGTAAGGATCCAACCGTTACAATGTTTTTAAAGCTTTAAATACACACAATAAACTCTCTAAATAGAGTGAGTATACAAATTTGGCTCACAAGCTTTTATCTTTACAATACCAAAAGAACTTCTCTCTAGAATAAGATGAAAAAAAAATTGAGAGTTTTGAGAAAGAGCAACAATGGTGTTTGCTAATTTTTTAGGACCGTAAAAGTTGTAAAAAAAGAGGGATGTGAGGTAAAAAGTGGATTTTAATTTAGACTATTGGATTGTTCAAGAAGTAAAATGAAGGGGGAGATTAAAAGTAAAAAGTATTTATTATTATTATTATTTTAAAGACAACCAATCATTAGACACAAGTATATATAATATTAAATTATTTTTCTTTTAAAATCAATTAGCCGTTGGACACAAATATAAAATAATATTAAATTTATTTTCTTTTTTAACACCAATTCAAAAATAAAAAATCCGACTCATGTGTCACTCACTCTATAACTCCAAGTGGTACTTTCTAAATGGTTCAACTTGATGATTTGGCTACCACATCACCACCTCGGTAATTCTCCGCTAACCTTATTTTGGCTATAACATCTTTGTTTGAACTTTGATTCGGGTGATTTAAGAGGTGTTGGAATTGTTGTTTCGAACTCTATACTATAGACTATTCAAAATAATAAAATTGTTAGTTAAAAATCCAGGTCTTTTATGATCAAAATATTAATTAATTAATTAATTAAAATTTATTAATTTGAGATTATGGGCCAAAAAACCAACATTCACAACCAAAGAAGTTCACATGCTTCCGCATTGGAATTTGATTCCTTAAAAAATTTCATCGAGTAATGAAATCTTGTTTTGTGTATTTATGATAGAACTTCTTCAAAACTTGATCTACAACCTTCTTGCACATATTGGAACTCTGACTTTGAATTTGATCTTAAAGCTCTAAATTGAAAATTCATCTTCACTGCTATAATGTAAAAACCCTTGGACAATATTTCTTTATAGCAAAACACATCATTTTCCTTCAAATCACCCTCAAAATGAATATCTGGTATGACTTGAAAAGCAATATTATGATTTGAAGAAGAATAAGCTACATATAACATTCTATCACCTCTGCTACCGACGAACTAGAAGATCCTTAAAAAAAAAAAAGAGTAACATACTTGCACATTTAGCTAAAATAAAAAACCAACTAACATCATTCTCTTGATTGATTTGGAACACAATTTGAGTATTATTCTTACCAAAGTCCAACAATTCTGACAATTTTATAGATGAAATAAAGACATCCAAATGAATTTCTTCCAATATCAAGGCAACTAAACTCTTGAAATCCACTATTTCATCCACCAAGACTACAGTAACTTTGTAATTATAATTTGTAATTATTATAAAAATTATGATGATTCCATTGTCCACCATAAAAAAAACATGTTATCAAATTACTGCAAAAGGGGAAAATGCTTGCACAAGCAACTAATAATACAAGATATCCAGCACTTATAGATAAGTGTAGACTACTATCACTAATTTGATTGTTGCAGAGTTGCAGTACGATTGCGGCGAGCCAAATTGATTTTCAACGATTTCCGCAATTGTGAATAAATAAATCACAGACGTATAGCAACAGTCGGGATTGAATTTTTCTTTTTTGTTCAAGATCACAAGCTTCAGAACACACGGGATTCATAAGTATATTCACGTTTTGCGACTTGTTTGTTGTGGAAAAACGAAAAAGAAAATTCTAATGTTCTATCACTAAGAGAAATGCAGAAATCCGAAAATCACTGAAAATCTGTGAATTGTTGCTGCAAATCTCTAAGAAGAATTCAACCGATTGTTGCTGGAAAATGATTTATTCACAATTCGGCTTGCTGGAACTTGTCTGCAGCTTGTGAATTGATCGAGAAGAAGAAGAGCAAAATCACGCGCGAAGAGAAGCGTTTGAGAAAGAAAAAGAAGAAAAGCGCGCGAAGATGTGATCCTTAATAGAACTGGAAAGAAGAAAGAAAATCGCGCACTATTTTGTTTAAGTCGGTGTATAATAAAATAAATAATAATAATAAAAAATCCTGAAAGCAGAGAAGCCACCAACCACACAATTAAAAAAAAAAAAGAAAAAAAAGGGGGGAACTGCTTTGGACAAATGGCAACCGTTTCTCCTCCGTGGCTTTCTTTAGCACACGCACTAAAGTGAAAATGGCTATGGCCTTATCCGCATCTACTGTTACTCCGACCATCAAACTTTCGCCTCCTTCAACATCCCAACCACTCAGGTTTCTCCTTCGCATTCCCTCAAACTCCATTTTCGACAACACTAACCTCCTCATTGCTTCACCTTCTAACAAGTGGAGGCTCAGAATCTCTTTCTTTCCTTCCTTTTTGAACAAAGGAAAAGATCTTAATGCTCTTAAAGAGGAACTTCTTCAAGCAATTGTGCCCCTCGATCGAGGAGCCGAGGCCACTCCTGAAGATCAGGAAATGGTTGATCGGGTAGGGTTTCCTCACTTGCATTTTAATTTTGATTGTGTAGTAGTATAATTTATTGAGGGTTGTAATTTGATTTGCATTTTAATTTCGTGTTTGAATCTTCGAGTGAGCTTGATAAAGAAGATATTGATGTTTCAGAGTCAGGGAATTGGGGTGGGTATAAGGTTTAGAAAGGAATTATTGCAATTTGAAGGAGAAATTAGGCTGGTACAGTGTGATCGATGGTTCTATAATGTTGGAGTTTAGATGGAGAAATTGACATTGATATCTTTTAACCATATATCTAAGAATTCAGTGAGGGAAAACCACAGTGTGGACTGTGGTGGGTGGCCAAATTTAATAATTCCCCTATTTGAAGAATATATACGATGGTTTTTATGTGTCTTGCTAGCACTTTTTGTTGGATAGTCAGATCTGCATATTTTAAGAAAATGGAGAATATGAGGTGATAGGAAGGAATTCTTTTGTCTTAATTATGGAAGTTTTATTTGGTCATTTGTCTCTGTGACGGATCGTGAAGCTGGGTTGGGTATCCTGAGCGTGGTTATATAAAGGAAAGGATTTCTTATTTGAATGACATCATTTATGTATGTACCATAAAGGTAGCTTAACCATCAAAGTACCCCGTGAAAGAAAGAACCATACATATATATATGTTAATTTTTTTTTATCCCTTCTGACTGGGCTCTTAGCAATTTGGCTAAGATCTTGTAGACAATAATAGTAACTAGTAAGGCTAAATTAACCTAGGCCTTTACCTTTTTTGAAATGGGGTTAATATAAGTTCTTCTAAATCATAGTAATGTGAGAGGACGGTATATTGGTTAGGTAAGTGGCACTGAGATCAATTGTCTCAGTGAATTTTTGGGTATTACTAGTGAACATAATAAACCTTGGTACTCCCATAAGATGTTCAGTTTTCCACAAGACGTCTAGTTTTCCTTCAGCTATCTCATGTTGTTAGGTTGTATCCTTCTTTTATGTAGATGTCTCCTAACATAGGATTGAAATGCATTACAAGTCTTAAGGATTTGACTTTTGGTGTCAAGTTGGTTATATATACATACATACATATTACCAACTTTTGTTTGTATATACATATATATGTATGCATGCATGCATATATTTTTATAAGAAATCACACTTTCATCAAAATAAATGAAAGAATACAAGAGGAATATGAACAAAATCAAACCCCAAAAGGAGTCAAGCTAACAAAAGTGGCTTCAATCAAACAAAATAAGTTCTAAGGGTAATTGCAAAAAAATTTACATACCCAGATCAAAAGTGATGTGTTAAACTCAACAAGGGACTACACCTCTCAACCTAAGGCCTCCCAATTCCTCTAAAAAATAATATTTTTTCTTTCTCACAAAGAATCCATAAAATAGCATAATAGCAAAGCAACCCACAAGAAACAACTCTTTTTGCCCTTGGGCGAGTCATATTACATATATTTGAATTATTTCTTTTTAAGAGAAACATAATATTTCATTGATGAAATGGGTCATATTACATATATTTGAATTATTTCAAGAGAAATATAATGTTTCATTGATGAAATGTGTGGTAGAAATGGATTATTTTGTATTAAAGGATTCCCCTCTTTCTTACATTTTACAAGGGTACAAAGCCCTAGATTAAATAGAATACAAATTTAATAAAATAAGGAAATATTGACATAAAAGGAAAGTATCCTATAGAATAATTACAGTAAATAAGACCAAATAACATAAAAATATTATGGCATAAATCAACACTCCCCCTTAAGCTGGTTTAAAGATGTCTTCCATTGCCAGCTTGTTAATCAGTTTGTCGAATTGTAATTTTGACAGCCCCTTAGTCAGTACATCAACAATTTGCTCTGTTGTAGGGAGATATGTAGTACATATCACTTTGGTATGAATCTTCTCCTTTATAAAGTGTTTTATCAACCTCTATATGTTTTGTCCTATCATGTAGGACTGGGTTGTGTGCTATAGAGGTGGCGGCCTTATTGTCACAGTAAACTCGTATAGGCATTACCTGGATAATTTCAGTTCTTCCAATAACCTTTTTATCCATATACCCTCACAAATGCCATGGGCTAAAGCCTTGAGTTCTGCTTCAGCACTACTCCTGGCTATAACACTTTATTTTCTGCTTCGCCATGTCACAAGATTGCCTCCGACAAAGGAACAATAACCAGAAGTTGATCTCCCATCTGTGGTACTACCTGCCCAGTTAGCATCAGTGTAAATTTCCACATGTAAATGACCATTCTTCTTAAACAGTATCCCTTTTCCTAGAGTCCCGTTCAAATATCTTAGAATTCTGTAAACAGCTTCAAATTGTGTTGACCTTGGAGCATGCATGAATTGGCTTACCATGCTGACACCAAAAGCAATATCTGGATGGGTGTGAGATAGACGAATAAGTCTTCCCACAAGTCTTTGATGTTTCTCCTTGTCTTTTATCTTTGTATCCTTTGCAGCTTGCAGTTTTAAGTTCGGCTCAATAGGGGTTTTTGCTGTACAATAGCCAAGTAAGCCCGTCTCTTCAGGTAAATCAACAATATATTTTCTTTAATCAACAAGGGCACCTTGTTTCGATCTAGCAAATTCAGTATTTCAAAGTTCCCAGGTCTTTTATCTAGAAGTCATTAGTTAGTTTACTCTTCAAGTTGTTCATCTCAGCTTCATCATTACCTATGAGAATGATATCATCAACATACATTATTAACACAACCATCTTATCCTGACTAGTATGTCTGTAGAAGATGGTACGATCTGCTTGACTCTGACGGAGACCGTAACTTGTCACTGCTCTCCCAAAACATTCAAACCATGCTCTAGGAGACTACTTAAGACCATAGACGGCTTTCTTTAACTTTCACACTTTGTTGGTTCCAAGGTTGGCTTAAAACCTGGTGGTAAGTTCATGAATACTTCTTCTTCAAGTTCACCATTAAGGAAGGCATTTTTACATCAAGTTGATAAAGAGGCCAGTCACAATTAACTGCAATAGATAACAACACTCTAATGGAATTGGTTTTTGTGACAAGAGCAAATGTTTCTTGATAATTGATTCCATAGGTTTGTGTAAAGCCTTTAGCAACTAGTTTCGCTTTGTATCTTTCAATACTCCCATCAGCTTTGCACTTCATAGCGAACACTCATTTACATCCCACTGTTTTCTTATCTTTTGGAAGTTCAACAACTTCCCACCATTTTCTTTTAGAGCATTCATTTCTTCCATAACTGCTAAGTTCCAATTCGTATCATTTAAGGCTTCCTGTATATTCCTTGGTACAACAAATTTGTATCCTAGAGGTGAAAACTTTATAATCATCAGGCAATCTATGGTAAGAGAGGTAGTTCGCGATAGGGTATTTAGTATACTGACAAATACCTTTCCTAAGAGCTATTGGAATGTCAGGGTCAGTCAAGGGATTTTGAGAAGAGGAGAAAATGGGAACAAAAGGAGGATTACCTGATTGTCAACATCATTCACTAGAGCATCTGATTGGATCCGTGGTATGTCGCCTCTTTGATCTTGATTATTTTGATTGAACACCCTTCTAGTATAAACCTGAAGTGCAGGATGTCGATCAGTGAGATCTCTTTGAAGTGTTTCTCCCCTTGAAGTCGAGTTTTCCATGTTTGGCATTACATGGCTATTAGGTTCGGGATAGATGGGAGAAGGAAGAGGAGAGATATCCAAAAAATGATCTTCTAAGTTGGATATCTCCCCCTAAAGAGAATTTTTGTCAAAAAAAGGTTTGGTTTCCAAAAATACCACATCCAAACTTTCAATGTATTTTCTACTTAGAGGGTCCAAACACCTATATCCCTTTTTGTCAGAGGCATAACTGAGGAAAATACACTTAAGAGCCCTAGGATCAAAGCTTAGACCGGGAAAAATGGGGAATATGAACATAAGCAGCACACCCGAAGACTTTAAGAGGTAAATCGGACCATAATCGTACAGTAGGAAAAAAAAATCCTTAAATTTATTTAAAGGTGTTTGAAAACCCAGAATTTTGGAAGGCATGCGATTGATAAGATAAGCAGCTGTAAGAACTGCATCGCCCCATAAATACTGAGGAACGTGCATAAAAACATAATAGCACGAGCAACATCAAGTAAATGCCTATTCTTTTGTTTAGCAATGTCATTTTGTTGGGGAGTATCACGACAAGTGGATTGATGAGAAATGCCCTTTTCTTTTAAGAAATCGACTAAAAATTCATTAAAATATTCAGTCCCATTATTAGAGTGAAGAATGCTTAATTTAGTTTGAAATTGATTTTCAACCATGTTATAAAAACAAACAAAAATATCCTTGACCTCAGATCTTTTTGTAAACAAGTGATCCCATGTTAATCGAGTGTGATCATCAATAAATGTAACAAACCAACGTTTTCCACTATGTGTCAAGACTTTTGAGAGACCCCAAACATCACTATGAATTAAGTAAAACGGTTTGGAAACTTTGTAAGGTTTTGGTAAATATGTGGCTCGATGATTCTTAGCAAAGATGCAACTTTCACATTGAGAAATGGAACAATCAATTCCTTTAATAAAAGCTTCAAATAGAAAAAACTGAGATGACCTAGCCTAAAATGCCATAACATAATCGTTTCTTGAACAGAGGGAGAATTAACACAACTTAAGGCCTGAAATTTTTTATCACTAGCCGGAGAGTCATCAAAGTAATAAAGAAAATCAAGTAGACTAGCACGTCGAATCATCTCCCCTGAGTCTTGATCATGAAACAAACAGTGAGTTGAAAAGAAAATGATGCGACAGTTAGTATCTTTAGAGAGTTTACTCACAGATAGTAAATTACAGGCTAATTTAGGGACATGGAGCACAAAGTGTAAGGTATTTTTCTTGTCAGACAAATAGTTCTTTTTCTTGCAATAGAATTGAAACTACCATTTGCAAGTCGAATTTTTTCAGTGCTACACTGAGGGGAATATGAGTTAAAAAAATGAGATGTATTAGTCATATGGTCGGAAACTTTTGAATCAATGATCCACGGAGATGAAGTAAGACAAGAAAAAACTTGAGGACATTTACCTGTTTGTGCCAAGGAAGTACTAGTATTACCTGATGACGAATTGATCTTTAACAGCTTCAGAAGTTGGTCTACTTGCTCTTTACTAAATGGATTGGAGTCAGCATTATTAGCAATGGGAGGTGCGGAGTGATTGTTATCTTTGTCACTCAGCTTGTTGTTCTTCCAATTTGCAGGCTTTCCATGGATTTTCCAATAGGTCTCACGAGTATGACGAGGTTTATTACAATGATCACACCATACTCGGGGTTTGTTTGGAGGTGTGGAAGCCTTATTGGCCGTGGCTTCAATCATCATAGCTGATATCTCAACGGTGTCTGTACACTTCTTGCCCAGCATAACACTTCGACAACTTTCCTCCCTGCGAACCTCAGAGAAAGCTTCATTGATGGAAGGGATAAGCTTTTTACTGGTAACTCTACTTTGAACCTCGTCGAATTCATCATTGAGGTTGGTAAGAAATTCGTAAACACGACTATTCTCGACCACCTTCTTGTAGTGTGCTTGATCTTTAGTCAATTCCCATTCATAACTTTCAAAGAGATCCAAGTCTTGCTGAATTCTTGTCAGTTTGTGAAAATACTGAGTAACTGTATCTCCTCCTTGTCGGAGATCACCTAGTTTAAGATTTAAATCCAGTACTCGTGATTTATTGTCAAGGTCGGAATACATTTGGTTGACATTGCCCCACAGGTCCTTTGCCGTAGAATAACACGTATAGTTGGAACATATTTCCTCAGTCATGGAATTGACCAACCACGTCATGACCATGGAATTTTCAGCATCCCAAGTAGCAAACAATGGATCCGTCTTGGTAGGTGCCTTTTTTTCACTGGTGAGATACCGAATCTTCCCTTGTTCACGAGTATACATCTAAATGCTTTGGGACCAATGAAGGAAGTTGTCCCCATTAAGTCGGATTGTGGTGATTTGGACATTTGGAAGCTGACGGTTGTCAGAAACTTTGGTTATCGATGACTTTTCGTCGGACATGTTGTGTGCTAATGGATCTCAACAATACCACAAACTAGAAGAAAGAAGAGAAGAAACAACAAAAAACCAAAGGACATTGCCTCACCGGAATACTAGCCGAAACACAAGACCAGATTGAAGGCGACCAAAAACGGTTGACGATGCACGACCAGATTGATTGAAGATGTGACCAAATCTGAGGAGACGCAACGAAGTTCTTTGGGTGTGCGTTGAAGTTCTCTGGGCGTGGATCGAAGTTCCTTATGAGTCGATGACAGCTGGAAATCGATGTCGACGGCGGAGCAAAAGTCAGAAGTGGTGACGACAGAAGTTGGAGGCGACGGTGGCACGACTCAAAGTTAGGGTTAGGGTTTTTTGGTTTGTTTAATTGCTCTGATACCATGTGGTAAAAGATGGATTATTTTTTATTAAAGGATTCCTCTCTTTCCTACATTTTACAAGGCTACAAAGCCCTAGATAGAATACAGATTTAATAAAATAAGGAAATATTGACATAAAAGGAAAGTATCCTGTGGAATATTTACAGTAAATAAAACCAAATAACATAAAAATATTATGGCATAAATCAACAAAATGGAAAATTACATAAGAGTTCCATCAACATACAAAAAAGGCTTAAACATAATTGAATCACAACACTCTGAACCCAAGCTTCGGAGGTAAAACTAAAAAAGCATAAATCACATATATCCACTCTAAAAGAAAGGCAGCACGATCAGGCTACAGCTTCATATATTTAGATTCAGGGACTTTCTGAATGCAAATGGATTGCATCATAATCTTAGTATTGTAGAGAACATGAGGATGATCAAAGAAACCACCGGCTTGTGTTCTACAACCCACATCACCAGTCAAATAGCAGCATAATGTCACGTGGTTAGAGTTTCCAACTAACCAATTGTGCGGCACTTGACTGATCTTGCTTGTCAAAGATGCACCAAGTAAGCCTTTAGAGGTTTTAGGGTCGTGCTTGCGTAGGTGAATGTGTTTGGGAAAGAGAGGAAGTGGTGGGCAAGTAGGACGTTAGGAGAGTTTGAGAGAATGAGAGCTTTATAACATCACCAACCTTAGAGAATTGTACAAGCTTTGTGTAGGAAATCAAGCTAAATTATGTAGCTGTAAATTAGAGAATCAATTCAGATTATTTCCTTGTATATTATAATTGTCTTTCTTCCCATATAAGTTTAGATTGATAGCTTAATTTCAGCACATTGATTGATAATCTTCTTGTATATATTGAGCCTATCTCAATCACTCAAGATATAAGAAAAATTATCTTTTCCTATACTCAACATCATGGTATTAGAGCTATGATTTTTTTTAGGAAAAAAAAAATCTAAATCTCGCTGAAACCCTAGCCATTGCCAGAACCCAAGTCGCTGCTTACAAAAATCTACATTTATGTCCAGAAAAATCACCGGAAAACCTTATTTGATTCGAAGAACCAACATTATGGCCGTCGAACATTGCCGATTTACAACCATAGCTTCTAAGAAAATCGCGACCTATCTATGATGACCGACTTTAGATGTCGGTCATGGACACTTCTAGGCTCTTCTTATGTACATTGAGCCGGCTACATATAGATTATCTAGATACATCTAGTTTAGGCCCCTCTAAACAGTTCCAGATACTTCTAGGGCCATCTAATATCATCTAGAGTCGGTGTCCGACCGTCATCGTAGGTTCCAGCACTGTTCGGACACGTTCTAGCACCTTTGAGACCCTTCCAGATGGACCTGGACTTGTCTAGTGCAAACTGGCACTGTCGGGGTAAGACTAATCATCAAATCCTCATATCTAGAGTTGTGAGCTATAAAGCCGTTGTTGTCCCTTATTGCTTTCTAGCCTTACAACAAATCTTCTTTTCTTAAACATGCTTTCAAACGTTTGGGAAAGCCTTTTCCTATAAACCCGTTTCCTAAAACGATTTTCTCTCAAAATGGGAATGGAGGTTGTGAGAGGCACTCGGTGTGCCGTAGGCGATCCGAATTCGATCAGGCTGACTTGTTTTTGAGCTAGAACAAGTGCCACACAATTGCTTAGCACGGTGCGAAGTTGCGATTGTGACACGCAGCTTTGCCTTGCTAGGCAGACGCGTGCGCGCACTGCACGCCTGGGGCTGGTTGCACAGTCGCTAGGGCATGTGCAAGCACGTATGGGCGCTCGTGTAGGCATTGGCCTTGGGTTGTGTTGCACGCCTGAGGCATGGGCACTATCCTACGACCTTGGCAACCTGTCAGGGCGTCATCATGCATGTGCCATGTTGGGGGTTCCATGGGGGCTCGTCCTTGACTCATCCCTGGCCTTGCTAGACGAGTCTTGGGCAACATTAGTGCGATTTGTTGGGTCATTTATTTGGGGCGTGATACCCTTTGAACAACATTCACTACAAACCTAGAATCGGCAATAGAGCTTAGATACATGGCTGAAGGAGCAAATCACCAAGCTAAAACTCTGATGCGCTAAAGCTTTAGTGAGCATAAAACTAAAATATGTGAACTGGACTAAAGAAACAAGGGCTAACACCAATGAAGGAGTATTAGTTACTTTAAGTTTGTCATCTCTCTCTTTTGTTTTATTTATTTATTTTCTTAAAAAAGCATTTGGTTCATATAAGTTTTCTATTTTCTTTTTGGACAAGAGGCAAAACTTTTCATTGATGAAATGAAAAGAGAGACTAATGGTCAAGGGATACAAAACTCCATAGAGGAGAGAGAAAAGTAAACAATAGACAAAACATTAAGTAAATCATAATTGGAGCAATTCCATAATTAAAAATCACATTAACAATGAACAAAAGCTGAACTAATAAGCCATTGCCAGAACTAATAAGGCTGAGAAGTGTTTGAAAGTCAGCAATCTCCCCTTCCTTAAGTGCTCTTCTAAAGTTGATGGACCAAGATGAAAAGGAAGTGTCCCAAAAGTCGGCAATAGCTCCACTTTTGTTCGAAGAAATTCTATAAAGCCTTGGAAAGAGTACATAGAGAGGTGATTTATCCACCCAAGGATCAAGCCAGAAAATCACTCTTCTTCCATTACCAACTTTATACACGGCCAAAGCTTCTACTTTTACCCACGACCTTGAGAAGCTATTCCATGGGCTACGAAGACTATTCTTGAACTCTCCACTTGTTGCCAACCGAATGGACTCCTTTGAAAATTGGGAGGGAGATCGGTGTTGTCTGAACATACAGTCAATTGCAGCTGAGGGGGAAGAATGATTGGGGAGCACATCTGAAAAAGGAAAAAAGAGAAGTACCTTTGTTTGATATGCGTTTTAAGGAAGCTGGAGATACCGATTTCAAAGGAGAGGTGGGAGATGACTTGCTTGGATGGTTCCATTGAGTGGAGTGGTACTTCGTGGTTAATCGCTTGACTGAGAAAGATAAACTTGATTGCAGCGGTTTTTCCTTAAATTTTGGAAAATTTTGAAGGCTGATCTTCATGTGCTATTTGTAGAATTTTACAAGAATGGGAAATTGAATGCATGCATTAAAGAAAACTTGCTTAATTAGAAGAAAGAATCAGCAGCCTTTATCAAAGATTTCCGACCCATCAGCCTCATGACATCGGTTTATAAAATCATCACAAGGTGTTAGTAGAAAGACTAAAGAAGATAATGCCTGATATCATCTCTCCATCTCAAAGTGCCTTTATTGGAGGAAGACAAATTACCGATCTATGCTTGTGGCTAATGAAATAGTAGAATAATATTGGTCCAAGAAAAGAAGGGCTGGATTCTCAAACTTGATTTAGAGAAAGCTTTTGATAGAGTGGACTAGAACTTTCTTGAAGAAATTCTCATCATAAAAGGATTCAACTCAAAATGGATCTTATGGATCAATGGGTGCATTATAAGTCCTAAATATTGAGTTTTTATTAATGGTAGACCAAAAGGGAGAATTGAAGCATCTAGAGGAATAAGACTAGGGGATCCAATCTCTCCTTTTACTTTTCTTCTGGCAAGTGATATTCTACATGCTCTCATCAGCCTTATCCATGAAAAAGGAGCTTATGAAGGTTTTGTAGTGGGCAAGGATAAAGTGCATGTCCCAATACTCCAATTTGCTGACAATACTCTCATTTTCGGCTAATATGATGACAATATGTTGAACGATTGTGGTTGGTTATGGGTCGATTGCTTTTCCTCTTACTCAGTTATTAAAGAAAGACAATTTCCAGTGGACTGGTTAGGCGTAAACAACGTTTGATAATCTTAAGAAAGTAATGACGGAAATTCCAATTCTTGCATTACCGAACTTCAAAAAATCGTTTGTGGTGGAAACCGATGCTTCCAGAGTAGGGGTGGGCGCTGTATTGATGCAACAAGGGCGTCCTCTGGTATTCTTCAGCCACGCATTACCACCCACACATTGTTTGAAAGCTGTTTATGAGAGTTGATCGCAATTGTCTTAGCGGTGCAGAAATGGTGACCATATCTATTGGGATGTCAATACGATCAAGAGTCTCAAATTCCTTTTGGAACAACATATAATAGATAGCAATTACCAGAAATGGGTGGCCAAATTGATAGAATTTGACTTTTTGATCGAGTACAAGAAGGGGTTGGGCGGATGCCCTATCTCAAATCCCAACAGCGGCGGAATTATCCATTTTGAATTGTGTAGCAGGTTTTAACACCGCTGTTTTTGTGGCTCAGATTGATCAGGATAAAGGGTTGAGGCACATCCGTTAGGCCATTCGTGAGGGTGGACAATTTTCAGCTGGATACTCCATATTGGAGGATTTATTGTTATACAAACAGAGGATCGTGTTGCCCCTTACATCCCTCACAATACCTCTTTTGCTTCAGGAGTTTCAAAATAACCCGGTGGGAGGGCATAATGGGGTAGTAAAAATGTATCCGCGCATAAAAAAGGAGTTCTTTTGGACTAGGATGAAAGCTATTGTGCGTGCCTTTGTCGGGGATTGTTTAGTGTGTCGACATGCAAAGTATCTGTTCTTGGCTCGAGGGGGGTTACTGCAATCGTTGCCCATACCAGAAATGATTTGGGACGTCATTTCTATGGATTTCATAGATGGCCTGCCTAAGTCAAAAGGGTATAATTCAGTACTAATGGTGGTGGATAGACTACCAAAATACGCCCATTTTATCCCACGGAAACATCCTTATACAGCTGCTATGGTGGCTGCTCTATTGCTTAAAGAGATTATGCCACTTCATGGGGTACCAAAGAATTTAGTATCAGATAGAGATAAGGTGTTTACGAGCTTCTTTTGGGAGGAATTATTCCGATTAATGGGCACACAATTGAAGAGGAGTACGACTTACCATCCTCAAACGAATGGTCAAACTGAGGTAGTGAAGCGAGGATTGGAGGCTTATTTATGATGCTTTACAATGGAAACACTGATAAAATATGGAAAAATTGGTTAGCTTGGCTGAATATAATCACAACACACCTTACCACACGTCTTTGAAGAAGACCCCTTGTGAAGGTATGGGAGACTCGTTTCACCTTTGATACCGTATGAAGTCGGGGTAGCTGTGGTGGGTGCAGTAGATGTCCTCCTCAAGGATCGTGACGAAATGTTGCAAGACTTGAAGGCCACATTGGAAAGGACACAACAGCAGATGAAATCATTGGCGGATGCGAAACGGAGAGAGGTGGAGTTTGCCATTTCGAATTGGGTATATATCAAACTTAGACAGTATAGGCAAAGCAGATTGTTCATCCACAAACATCTGAAGCTAGCACCTTGATTCATTGGTCCTTTCCAGATTATTGAATGTATAGGTCCAATAGCTTACAAGCTCGATCTTCTGGCCAATGTTAATATTCACCCAGTTTTTCATGTGTCTCAGCTATGTAAGGCGGATGGTTCCATGCTGCCAAAAATTTCAATGCCCCCAATTGCTGCAAAAGAATGGATCCTTGCAACCTTTATTTTGGGGGTGAGGAAGATTGGAGCTACTGTGGTATCCACTATTGACTTTGAGGTGCTAATCCAGTGGGAGGGAATGTCGATGAAGATGCTACGTGGGAAAATGGATGGCAGATAATTGAACAATTCCTAGAGCTACTGTGGATGAATGCAATGTCTGTCGGAGAAACAAAGCTACTACACTCTCTCTAGTTGGACCATTACAATCATTATTAATTTCGGAGCAAGTGTGGGGCAACATATACATGGATTTCATAGAGGGACTTCCCCAGTCCCCAGGGTTCCATACAATCTTTGTTGTCGTTGATCGGCTTAGCAAATATGCTCCCTTCATGGCTTTGCGACATCCTTATTTAGTGAAATCGGTTGCAGAACAGTTCATTAGAGAGATCGTTAGACATCATGGATTTCCGAAATCGATAGTGTCCAATCGTGACAAGATTGTTATCAACCATTTTTGGAGTAAAATTTTCTACTTATAGGCCACTCAACTCTGACGATGCACGACCTATCATCCACAAATGGATGGGAAAACCAAGATTGTCAATAAAAGTTTGGAGACTTATTTATGTTGTTTCTATGGGGAGAAGCAGAAACAATGGTATGACTGGCTCAGCTGGGCGGAATATTGGTATAACACCACTTATCATGCAACTTTGAAGGCTTCTTACCAAATATTGTTTGGTTGTCTCCCCCTAGCACTTCTCTTCTATGGTATGCAGAAAACTTCAAATGCTACATTAGATGAGTAGACTGAGCATGACCGGGTACTCCAAAATTTAAAGGAACAGTTACAGGCACAAGGTCAAATGAAAACTTATACATCGTCATCGTCGGGAGGTCGAGTACAAAGTGGGGGAGATGGTATATTTGAAGTTACGACCTTACTGACAATCGCAGTGGCGAAACGACGATACGAGAACCTATCACTGAAAATTTTTTGGACCATAGCAAATCCTTGAAAAAATCAGCAAGGTTGCCTATCGACTTGACTTGGCCGTGGACTCATCGATTCACCTAGTATTCCATGTCTCACAGCTTAAACAGGCTTTAAGCAGTATCACTCTGATTGAACCTAGTCCACCGCGTTTCATCGACGATTTTGAATGGGAAGCTATTTTGGAACAAGTATATGCTTATCGTTTCAGCAAAGAGTCACGGGAACGGGAGGTGTTGATCCAATGGAAGGGATTACCTGAGCATGAAGCCGCTTGGGGAAGTATCAGTTTTATTCGGGAACAATTTCTAGATTTCCCCCTTAAGGACAAGGAGGCGTTCAACCCTGGGGGCATTGTTAGACCACCAATATACATACTTAATGTGATGAGGGGTAGAAATGGAAATTCCCCTGTTTAGTAAAGGGGTTTACGGGTTGGGAAAATATGAATATGTTTTGTATGGTTATTTTGGGTTACTTCTTTATTGGGTTTTATTGGGTTATCTTGTAACCGACTTGGGAGAGAACCACCCTTTCGAATGGTGGAGTTCTTGTATTTTGTTCTGTGAAACTAGTAATATCGTACCCTTGATAAGGGCTTTTACACACCCATTTACAAGCCACTTGATAAGGGCTTTTACACACCCATTTACAAGCCACTGGTTTCTTATTTTTAGGCAACTCTACTATTACCCAAGTTCCATTTTGTTCCACGGAGGGAATTAAATTATTTCACCTATTGAATATGTGCAATTTAGGTCTTCTTACATAGAAGAGAGACCACTTACAAATAAGAAAAGAATAAAGACAATAAAAGGTAAATATTTGATAACTAATATTTATACACAAATATTCATAAATAATGGAAATTCAAACAGACAAACTAATGAACAAGTCCAACAAAAAGGGAGACCAACTACAAAAAGGGACTTGATTCCAACAAAATCAAACTAATCCAACAAAATCAAACTAAGACCACAAAGTGAGACCCCCAATTAACTATTTGTATCTGTGAAGGGGGCAAGAAGGGTAATTCACAGGAGACGATTAGTTAGTGGCTATGAAGTATAGACATGGAAACACATAAGATAGGACATGATGATTCGCCAATTTCTAAAAAATTAAGATATGGATATGTTGAGGATATATCATCTATATATATATATATATATGTATGTGTGTGTATATATATGTATATATTATATCTTCTTTATTGATGTAAATTTGACATAAAGATACTAAATGTAATTCATCAAAAAGCATAAAATGCCAAGTTAATCCTTAATTTTGAGAGCGAAATACATATTACTTTTATCCAACAAAACATTCATGATTCAACAAATCAAAACAAAGTTTTCAATATAAAGTAGATTAGAAGCTAGAAAAAATTGAAGCTTTCACGTCTCAAATCTCATAACATCTTCAACAATGAAGGAGGAAGTTGAGTTTAGGGAAACATTTGATGATTGAAATTAGCTTGAGGTTGAAATTGTCATCTTACCTAAATACCTAATAATTTAAGTTAAACTAAAGGAGATTTAGAAAGAGAGAGAGAGAGAGAGAGAAAAAAAAACACAAAGCCAAGCAAAACTAATTGACTGAGCGGTGGAAATGAAATGAAGACAAACGGGTAGGGCCGTGAGTTGAAGTTTAGTGTGAGATGAGAAAGAATTTGAAATTTTGGGTTTATTTTCTTTTTCTTTTTCTGTTATTTATTTATTTTGGTTTGGGCTGCCACATTGTGCTTGTGAATTAAGTGGGTTGTGGTCTGGGCATTTAAAATACAGTATCAAGCCTTCAAAGAATAGCTTCAGCACGTCCCCTTCTCATATCCAGAATAGGACACACGTATCCAAAAGAAAAAAAAAATCTCAAATACTTCAAATCACGTATTGGACATGTGATGTAGACTACAAATCATGAATAGTTATTGAGGGAAAATCTTATTCATTAATTGTGCATACATGGGGCAAGACTCCTATTTATAGAGTTTTAATACAAGTGAAGGGTAAAAAGGAAATTAACCTAAACCTAATACCTAATTATCCAATTTAACCCCTTTCTACTTACATCATTTTACCCTTCCAAAAAGAAAACTCGTCCTCAAGTCTGAAAAGGAAGGGGGGGGGGGGGGAAAAAAAAAAAAAA
>QLSR01000032.1:468888-486732 GCA_031780015.1 Citrullus colocynthis
GGGGGGGGGGGGGAGATCAATGGTTGGGGGCCAAAAGGCTTTGAGAAAGTTGCTGCAGGCGTGGGCTATTTCATCGAGCATTAAATTCCTTTTCATTGGATAGGAAACCGGCAGCATTAACTTTTGAGGGTGAGAATTCAATGGGGCTGGACCTCTTGGGAAGTGTAATGGCTGAAGAATCTCTATCCTGCGGCAAAGACCAATTGGGCTTCTTTCAAGGGGATACCAAGGGTCTTTTCATGGCCAGAGGCCGACTCCTCACATTCTTTCTCATTCTTCAATAAATGTCGATCAACACCTACCTTGGAATCAGGTTCAGATGAGGCCGGACAACCAGCTTCCGATGGCTTATCCGTCGAGAAACTTCCCCATAGTGCAATGAATCGAAGGATTTCTTGAAAAATTTGGGGAAAGCCGAGAAGGTAACAAAAATGCTAGTCCAGGATTTGGATCTTCAACCTCTACTACGTCGTTCTTTTAAACTTGATTCAAACGGACTAAATTAATTGGGTTTGTAAAATCCTTAGCAAATAAATCATCTTTTATTCTTGAAGGAGGATCAATTAATTCAATGTCCCCAAAATTCAGAAAAATTGAGTCACGCTTCTTGTTTGAAATCTCTATAGTAGACGGAATGAGACCACATGAATTTTTTTAAACTTGAATCTTGGCTTTAGAGACGTTAAGAAGGTTCAATGTTTCTATTGCAATATCTTCTAAACCTCCAAAATAGGCTCCAATGGCTTCAAAAGTTGGTCTACACCAATAATCTAGTGGGAGAATTTTTTATGGAAATCCATTCTCCATAACCTTTCGAATACAAAGGCCGACTGGGCACCTTCATGTTCCATTTTCAAATTTTAGGTGGAATGAACCACAATTTTGCCAACTGTCCAGTTTTTCAATTAAATCCTCTAAAGATCCTTGGTCCAACTTTATTAATGCATTTTCTGCAAACAGGGGATTGATAATGATCTCTGATTGAAAATAGATTTTTAACATTATAGCTATTTCGGTCCACTCATTGAACTTGAACAATTTGGAAACTATCCATAACTTGCTAAAATCTTCTTGTTTGACTTTAGAATTCTTTGACACCCAATGATGGTACTTACTCTGTTTATCGGGTACTAAAATAGAGCCATGTTTTAGATATAGAGGAGCTGCCAATTTCATTCTCTGTTTCTTTTGAGCTTCCGATGTCTTCACAAGGTCCACCAAGTCTTCACCTTGGTTTGGCAAAACTAAGGTTGATGATTTCCTTCTTAGATGACTTTGTAGATGCTTCAAAGTTTTTATGAAAATCTAGGAGCATTACAGCAAAGGAACACCAACCTTGATTTGAATCTTCGGAGGGAATACGAATAAAGTATCTTCCCCCAAAGGATGGCCAAACAACACATCTCATAATCCAACTTGCGGAGCTGAGGAACTTAGACAATTTTGTGGTACCTGAATTGTCTCGACAACTTCTCTCAAAGAATCGTGATGTAGAGCCCATAATCAAATCTAAAATATTTTCGAAGAACCACTTGAGTTGCGACTTTGAGAGAAGGATCTTGTTGGCTTCCAAGTCTTCCACGTGAAAGGAACCAGATTCGTGCCAAATACAAAAGTAGAAACTGTCCGCGTTGCAACTTTTCACTTCCATACTTAAGAAAGTGTTAGACAAGGGGAACGATTGGGTAGAACAGAGGCTGGCCGGAGCTATTGAACAGAGAAGAGAGGGGGAGGGGGTGTGGGAATAGAGGAAAGATAAGAGAGCATACTTACCTCGCTATTTCCCTTCGAAACAAGTGTCTTTCATTGATATAATGAATTGAGACGAAAACTCAATATACAAAATTGGAAACATACGCGTGAAAATCAAAGGATCAGTGCGTGCACCCGAACATCTTAACTATGTTGACACTTCCTTAGCACTCTCATTATCTCCACACAACTTACGAAAATTAAACATCCAATAAGCGTTCAAAGAACTAGTGAGAATTAGTGAAAAGACCCAATACAATGGTCCAAAACCAACAGAACTAAAACCATGAATCTAAAGAAATACACAAAATCTCTTAAAAAGAAAAAACTAAATTCTAAGGTGCTGGAAAGATAAAGGCGGTCCAGTTGAGACTCAAATCTTGGATGGAGTATTCAGCGAATTCTTCTGCAAGTGTGCACCAGGAGTGTTTAGCCGAACTATCTCAAAACGGTTAGACCAAGGAGTCGTCTTATTGTGGAACACTCTTTGATTTCTTTCAAGCCATAATTCTGTAAGCAAAGCTTTGACCTCTTTCAAGCCATAATTCTGTAAGCAAAGCTTTGACCGCTTTGTTCCACATCCACAATAATTAGGGGCTGGTTTGAGCTTAGGACCCACTAAATCTGCAAAACATTATCACAAAAAGAGCTTCCAAATACCCAAGATAAATTGAAGAAAGAAAATAAATTAGTCCAACATTTTTCTGCATAAAAATAATAATAATAATAATAAAAAAAAATGCTGTAGATCTTCCTATCAGCCAAACAAAGAGGACAAATGCTGGGCGAAAGGCAGTGCTGTAGCATTTTCCTTTGCAGGACAGAAGCACAATTTAAATGCCCAAACAGCGTTATCCAAACTGATATATTCACCCGCTGAGGACTGCTAGAACTCCATAACGCTTTCTTCAAGTTTATATCTAAGGGGGAAGCTCTTGAGAGATGAGTGACTAAGGATTGCACCGAAAAAAACACCATTGGCTTCAATGGTCCAAACTCTTTTACCAGGGCTGGCAGCTGTACTCTTAGAATATATTCTCATTCACATTGTTCAAAATAAAGTTACATATATATAGCGAACAAAGAAACCCTAAACTAGGTATGTACAGTTATGGTAAAGGACAATTATACATAAACATGTAAAACATGTATTATAATACTCCCCTCAAGCTGGAGCAAATATGTCAATCATGCTCAGCTTGTTGCATAAGTAGTTCTTGCTCCATTTACAACTTTGGTAAGAATATCTCCCAATTGTTCTCCAGTTTTCACATATCTTGTGGACACCAACCCTTCTTGTATTTTTCTCGTGAATGAAATGATAATCCACTTCAATATGTTTAGTCCGTTCATGAAACACTAGGTTAGATGCAATGTTACGTGTCGCTTTATTATCACACCATAATTTAGCTGGCATGACAACATTGAATCCCATCTCAGATAACAGTTGGTGTATCCACACTATTTCACCCATAGATTGTGCCATGACCCTGTTTGGGACACGACTGGGCAAGGACCCCAAATATCATAATAAACTAATTCAAATGGAGCACTTGCTTGTTCATTGACTCTAGGACTAGAACTAAGGTGATGGAATTTAGTGAACTGACATGAATCACAATTCGAAGAGAACAAAGATTGAAATTCGGGATAAAGTTTCTTCAACACGAACAAAGACGGATGACCCAAATGACAACGAACTTCAAACTGAGATGTAACTCCAAAGCATGCCACAACTTTCGGTATTTGGTGATAAAAAATATAAAGGCCCCTGACTCATATCCTCTACAAATAATCTTCTTCGTCATACGATCTTGAAACAAGCAATAACCAGGAAAAAAAACAAGACAACACAGTTAAGGTCATGAGTAAGTTGGCTAATAGAAATTAAATTAAAGGATCGTTGAAGCAAATGTAAAATAGAAGACAGAGAAAATGATGGGGAAAGGTTAATGGTGCCAAAACATTGAAATAAGAGGACAAATATCCATACAAACACATTGAGTGCTATGTTATATTATCAGTTGTTTAAAATTTAGGTTATAGAGTTAGGGTGAACTTAATGTCTTAACCATTTAATTAATTCTTAACAGTTGTGTTTTGACAGAGGCCCAAGCTTTTAAGATCAAGAACAAATTATCAAGGAATCAATGTAGATACACTCAGAGCTCAAAATATGGAATCTGGACCGTTCTTCAACCAGGTATAAGTTACTGCTCCATTTGTTTTATACGTTTGTAGTGAGATATTACGTGTGTTCCCTCAATCTTACTTCCTACTTGTATGTCAATAGATCATGTGTGTATGTAATGTAATTTCTGTAAATTGTATTTACTATTGTCTTTATTCTCTGCTTTCCAGATGTCATATTAAATGAAGTTATTTTGAAACCAAGTAATGAACGAGATAATATCACATCCATAGATGAGGATCGATCATTTAATCTTTTTACATAATAATGGTTGTCCACTTAAGACTCGAGAAAATGGAAATGCATTGAAATGAGGTTAGTGTCTCAATTAAGTACCAAATTTTGATTAAAAATTCAATAGTTAGCGTGTCAATACTTATGTCAAGATTCTTATTTTAGCTTGCTAAACCTCGGATCAATCAACCTAAAAGCTTAGGTTGATAGGTTATTGTAAATTTAATTATTTCAATACTTCAACACTCTTCTTCACTTAGGGATATCTCATCTCCCCTTCATTTTGTATCTCTCTGTTGATAACAAAAAGATGTTTGTTTCTTATTGTTGTGTTATTTTTCTGCATTGCAAAACTGAGAGTGTACAATGTCAAATTTTAATATAGTGATTTGAGTTTGAGTTTAGTCTGCAGGATTGGGCCATTAATTTAATTAAATGTTGATTAGGGTTATCTTATTGAGTATATTATGGAAATATCTCTTTCCCAAATCTTTGTCAATTATAATTCTCTTTCCTTGTATATTTTTTTCTCGTTAGTTTTTATTCCTTTTATGTACTTTGTCCTTCTCTTTAAATTAGGGTCTTATATTTCATTAAGAAAATAAGTAATAGAAGAATCAATTTTCTTCCTCACAAAAATCCTCCATACACTAATTCCTTCTTCTGGTCCTCTAGACGTTGTAACACTCTTCCCATATTTTCCGTTAATTCCTTCATCACCCCGTTCAATTCTGACAACTTCTGCACTTCCTCTTAGAACTCGCTCAACATTCTTTCGGACGCCTCAACTCTTTCCTCAAGATGTTTCTTAGCCATCTTCTTCGGCTTTCCCAGGACAAACGCTCTGATACCAAATGTAAAGACCCTCGATCCAAGTCGCGATATACTATTGATTTGTAACAAAGTACAGACACTCCACCATTTGAGAGGGTGGTTCTGTCCTAAGTCGGTTACACAATCACTATAAGAAACATAAGTCCTGAAATACCCATCATACATATTTATACTTCCCAGCGCAAAAGTCAAAATACTAAAGTCAAACACTAAACAGGAGAATTTCCCTTTTTGCCCCTTCTAATGTAAGTATGTAAAAGCGGTGGTCTAACAAAACCCAACAGAGGAGCAAGTGATAGGCGAGGAAAGGCTTTCCAAGCAAGTGCATCATCTTAAGGTAATGTCACTAATGAAAGTCGTCCTTTTACTAAAGACCAGTTAGAACTTCTCCAGAAACTCTTTGGACAAACAAAGACAACCCAAAAGGCTCCTGAATCAAATATGGCGTCCATTGCTCAAACAAGTAATGTTAGTACATGTAATTCCTCCATACCCTTAAGGTAACAAAAGAAAATGTTAGTACATGGATTGTAGACTCTGGAGCATCAGATCACATGACAGGTGATATCTCACTTTTAAATAACTATAGAAAGTGTAACAATCAATTTGAGGTAAAAATTGTTGATGACACTATCTCTAATGTAATAGAAACTAACACTGTCACTGTCTTTAAGGATCTAGTCTTAGAAAATGTCCTTCATGTTCCAAATTTCAAATACAGTCTTATCTCAGTAAACAAACTTAATTGTATGAATACATGCATGACAAAGTTCTACTCACATCATTTCCTTTTTCAAGATTTGAATTCAGAGAAAACGATTGGCAATGCTTAAGCAGTTTCAGGATTTTACATCATGAATATTCCCAAGTCCCCAATCTAAGAACTAGGTGTTAACAAATCTATTTCTGTTGCTTCTAAGGATACTTATGATAGTAGAATAATGTTATTGCATCAACGTTTTGGTCATCCCAATTTTATGTATTTGAAACAAATGACTTTTTTACCATGGAAGACAAAGCCAACGGTGAGATAGATAGATATAAAGCAAGATTAGTTGCAAAAGGGTTCACTATTCGTGTCCTCTCTCTGGCAGTAAATAATGATTGAGTTCATCAATTAGACATAAAAGTGTCTTCCTCAATGGAGATCTTGAAGAAGAAGCTTACATGGATATATCAGTTGGCATGGGAAAAAAGCAACTATAAATAAAGTGTGCAAACTCAAGAAATCCCTTTATGGCCTAAAACAATCTCCTAGGTTTTGGTTTGAGAAATTCTCAAGGGTAGTAAGAAGTAAAGGGTGTATTCAATGTCAATCTGACCACACCTTGTTTGTCAATCATACACCTCAAGGAAAATACCTATTATTATTGTATATGCGGATGACATTATTCTCACAAGAAACCATGAGGAAGAATAAGAAACATCAAATTAATTTGGCAAAAGAGTTTGAAGTAAAGGATTTGGGACACCTAAAATACTTCCTAGCCATGGATGTAGCTTGCTCATGCAAAGGTTTGTGTATCTCCCAAAGAAAATACACTCTTGACCGGCTAAAGGAAATAGGTATGCTTGGGTGTAAACTTGCTAAAACTCTAATAAATCCTAATTGCAATTTAGGAAATGAAAAGTTTTTGACTAACAAAGAACAATATAAAAAATTAGTTGGAAAATTGATTTATCTTACTCATACTCGACTTGACATTTCCTTTCCAGTTAGCTATGTAAGTCAAATTATGAATTAATAATCCCACTGAAGAACATATGCATATTGTCTATAGAATTCTTAGATACTTAAAAGGGACGCCCAGTGATGTAGACTACAAATCTTGAAAAATTCTTGAAGGAAAAGTATTATTATTCATTGTCTGTACATGAGGGGGAAGACTCCTATGTGTCGTGTTTTAATATAAGTGGGCATAAGAAGGGAATTAATCTAGACTATTGCCCAATTATCCCATTACCCCATTCTTCTTACATCATTCTACCCCTCCAAAAAGAAAACTCGTCCTCGAGTTTTAAAAAGGAAAAAAAAAAAAAAAATGAAACCATCAAGAAATAGTATAAACTTGTTCAATGACATATGGTGAAACCAACATTCTACATCATAAAAAAAAAAAAAACCATCAAGAAATAGTATAAACTTGTTCAATGACATATGGTGAAACCAACATTCTACATCATAAAAAAAAAAAAAAAATGAAACCATCAAGAAATAGTATAAACTTGTTCAATGGCATATGGTGAAACCAACATTCTACATCGTGAATAAAAATAGAACGATCAAAGAGCTAAATCTAAGAGATAAACTTTCCATCAAGTTCATCATGTTCATCAAGTGCTTCTGTTACAGCTGCTGCAATGTCAGATTTAAGTGTTGAAACTTTTTTCAATTCCTCTGTTTCGGCTATAGATTTACGAACAATTTCTTTCAATACAAAACGCACAGCATCAACAGAAGCTTCAGCTGAACCCTTGAAATAGCTAATTGAACCATCAATAAGCCTCCTGTATCCTTGTTCTGGAGCAATTAAATGAGGTTGGTAACCATCAGTTTCACACAGAACCTTTTGGACATTTTTAAAAGAAAGATGACGATCAAAAGGTAATATCTTCAGGGTAGCAGGTAGTTGATGGTCAAAAACTTCATATATTCCATCTCCACTAGGCTGCCCTCCATCCAGATGTACCATGTTTTCAACATCTTCAACAATAGACTCGGTTTGTCTTTCTACAGCAACTTTGTCAACCCAGGAAGATCTACAAGCGTTAAGTTTACAACCTGTTGATCCCTTTGGACAAAGAGTCTTGATGGACTTCTTGCTCTTTCCTGAAACCTTTGTGGGTTTTGGGGTTGATCTTCTTGCCATCTAAATTGAGCATGTTGGCCACGTTGTTGAAGTTCTTGGTAAAAGTTTCCACGCTCTTGGCCATAGACTGGATTAAAGTGTTCTTGATCGCACAAAAAATTATGGTGCTGTTCTTGATTTCTTGGAAGAACTTGCTGGTTATTTTCTTTATTTCTTGGTAAGACTTGCCGGTTATTTCCTTGCCTTGCTGAAGATCTTGGAGCTGCCTTCTGTTGTCCAGATTTTCTTGGTTGAATGTAGGAGCTTCTTGGTTGATTCTTGGTGGATTATTGACCTACCTTCCCACATCCAATGTTAGCTTTTCTATAGCTTGCTGCAGCCCGACCATTGAGGCTTGAATTACTATCATATTGTCTAAACCACCCACAGAAGTTTCTAAATTTCCAATTCGTCGACTCAAGGTATGAGGAGAAGTAGAGAGGGATGCTTCCACATCTTGAGGTTGAGAGTCAGAGAGCTTACCGGAGCCTTTTTCAGCCATTAAGTCCCTTTACGACGGTGCTTTGCTACCAATTTGATGTAGACTACAAATTTTGGAGAATTCTTGAAGGAAAAGTATTAATATTTATTGTCCCTAGGGGCAAGACTCCTATTTGTAGAGTTATAATATAAGTGGGGTAAAAAGGAAATTAACCTAGACAACCCAATTATCCAATTAACCCATTCTTCTTACATCACCTTGAGGGGGATTATATTTCAAAAAATCCACCACAAGAAAGGTAGAAGTGTTCACTGATGTTGATTGGGCCAGTTCAAAAATAGATTGAAGATCAACTAATGGTTATTGCACTTTTGTTTGGGGTTGCCTAGTAACATGGAGAAGCAAAAAAACAACCAGTCGAGAAGCAGTGCCGAAACAGAATTAAGAGCCCTTGCACGGGGAATATGTGAAGGAATATGGATCCAAAGAATTTTGTCAAAACTAAAATTTCCACCAGAGGCACCTATGGAAGTCTATTGTGATAATCAAGCTACAATAAGCATTGTTAAAGATCCTATTCACCATGACCGTATAAAGCATGTGGAAATTGATTGTCACTTCATCAAAGAGAAAATTGAAAACAAAAATATTTCTCTCAATTACATACCTATCGATATGCAACTTGTAGATATCCTCGCCAAGGCTCTGTTCATAAACACTTTTGAAGATCTCAAAGCCAAGCTGAATATCATTAGCATATACCATCTACCTCGAGGGGGAGTGTTGACTATGGTTATTTATATGCCTTATTGAGTATATTATGGAAATATCTCTTTCCCAAATCTTTGTCAATTATAATTCTCTTTAATTGTATATTTTTTTTCCCGTTTTTATTCCTCTTATGGACTTTGTCCTCTTTAAATTAGGGTTGTACATTTCGTTGAGAAAATAAGAAATAGAAGAATCAATTTTCTTGCTCACAAAAATCCTAGATTAAGTATTGGAACTACTTCTACCTTATTTTATCTAGAGAACCAAACATCAAAGTCGTGGTACTTACTAAAACACTATTTCTATTCCTAATGAGGCAGACAACGTTGTAAAACGCATAAAAGTTGATCCCCATCGTCTGACTCTACATAAGTGGTATCATCTTTGGAGTAATTTTCACTTTCTTGGTTTTCTTGATCTTCCTCTAGCATAGTGACCGCCCTCCTTTGTGGACACTTATTTGAGAGGTGTTCTTGTTGCCCATGGCGAAAACATTTCCCTATTGTTGGTCTTCCATATGTATTAGCATTGTACCTTTTGTTTCCAGAAGATGCTTGATCACTTAGTTTGCTTTGTTTTGAAGATCATCCTTTGATTTTGTACTGGAAGTATTTCCATTTTGGACTTGTTTGTTATTATCAAATGTTCTTTGATACAAGTTAAATGGTCTGCCCAAATATTTTTCTTGGTAGCTAGTTTCTATTTTCTTTTCAATCTTCGTTTCTGCTTTGGTTGCCGTTGTGATATCATCTGCAAGAAAATTCAATGGTTGCAAATCTATTTGATCTTGTATTTCATCTTTCAATCCATCAACAATCTTGGTTTCTGCTTGGGTAATTTTCACTTTCATTTAATATTGTCTGAGGACTTGATCGATGAAATTCTTCAGTGTAATCTGCTACACTTTGGTTTCCTTGCTAGCACTTTTGGTATTGTTCATAAAGTAAGCTCATAATTAGCGGGCAGAAATCTTGCCTTCATCTTACGAAGCATTCGAGGCCAGCGCTTAATTTGGATGTTTTCTTATTACTTGTCTGTTAGCTTGGATTTGATCCCACAAAGCAGAAGCTCCTAATTAAGTGGAGACAACAATAAGAGGGTAAAAAAAGTTGCAGCAGTGGTAGTTGAGAGATTGTATGACCCTTAGGTAAAATGTTGAATGCTGGGTTAGGTCCTTTTAATATTTCAAGTTTCTATATGGGTTTAACTGTAGAAATTCCAAGAAACATTACAAAAAGGATGTAACAATATATCAAAAAAGTGCTTATCCATTTTTCTTAACTAGATAATGAGAGGGATTGGTTTATGGGTCCAACTTTATGTTGATGATTTTGTCCTTTTTATAGGTCACAGCAAACTTGAAGCCTTTAAATTCAAGAAAAGTAGCTGTTCAATTTGACACATTCAAAATTCTTGGCCTGGTAAGTCATCTGGTTTCTTTTACTATTTTACTTAGTTCCATATGTAGATCAAACTATATGTTGTGCTTGCATTTCTCAGACTCTGGGATTCATTTTCTTTAAATAATAGAAATGAGAAGTCACATTACTGGATAGTTCGAATGTCTTTTGTAGGACCTATGACTGAAACTTTTTTACTGGACACCCTGCATAGAAAGAATCGAAATCCTTAGGCCTACTTTTGAACCTAGGACTGCTTAGCTGTTGCCATTGAATATTAAGCTTCTTAGCTGTTCCGAGAGTGCCAGACTTCTCCCTAGAACACTGTTTCCAGTTATACACAAGGGTGTTTTACACTAATAGCCTAATTAAATAAGTTACAAGATTGATTTAAATCTACCATTTTTTTTTTCATGAATAGCCTAATATGTTACAATATTACATAAAAATCAAGCCCAAAAGTCCATAATACCCATTAACTTTTTTTGGAAAGGAAACAATCTCTTTCATTGATATAATGAAGTGAGATAGAATCTCAATGTACAATGATTGAAAGAAAAATTAATAGTAACCTACGGATCAGGAAGTGCACCTGGGTATCTCAACGAGGTTGACACCCCCTTAGCACTCTCATCATATCCACAACTAGAATCATAAAAGAGGGAAGAGGTACAACTACAAATGAAAGAGGTCACAACCGACCACTTGAGTGACAATGCCCAACGGCCCAAATGCAAAGGCCAAACAAAAAGTGCAAATTCTGGAAATTAAAGGTGAATTAAACCCAAAATACATAGCATTGCCCGCAGAAGATAAAAAATGGGATGGCTGGTGGATGTCTAATGATCACTTGACATGAGAGCTTGCCAATTTAGACTAATGTCTTGGATGGAGTAATCCACGAAGGCTTTAGAGAGAGAACACTAAGAGAAAGGATTTAATCAAGCTGATTCCAAACGACTGGTCCACGAAGTTTCCTAGTCACGGAAGACTCTTTGGTTTCTTTCAAACCATAGATCTGTTAGTCAAGCTTTCACTGCGTTCGTCC
Source organism: Citrullus colocynthis (assembly GCA_031780015.1). Taxonomy (NCBI): domain Eukaryota; kingdom Viridiplantae; phylum Streptophyta; class Magnoliopsida; order Cucurbitales; family Cucurbitaceae; genus Citrullus; species Citrullus colocynthis. Next base: position 480,410 of record QLSR01000032.1, read on the forward strand.
AAAGCAATTTTGATCTCTTTTTGAGTTTTGGTCTCGTGAGCAGCTGTAAAACATTGTCTCAAAGTTCTTCCTAGAAACCCATTAGATATTGAAGCTTGAACAAGGATAACCGACAGTGCATACCTACAAGTAAAAAATAGATGCTGCAGCTCTTCCTCATTTGACTTACACAGGGGGCAAATCGAAGGAGATAAAGTATGTCAGGGCAGGTTCTTTTGAAGGACAGAGGAGCAGTTTAGCTGACCAAACAGCATAATCCAGCTTGTGATATTCACTCTTTTGGGGCTCTTTGTCTTCCATAGAGCTTGCTGTAGTCTAACTTCCAAGGGGGATGTCGGCTGAAGGTGGGTAGCTAGTGATTTGACTGAGAAGTTTCCATTTGCTTCGAGAGACCATACTCTTGGGGCATTACTCACTTGAATGGCTAAAATTTTGCTCAACATTCTTTGGAACTCCTCAATCTCCTCTTCTTTTAAAAGTCTCCTAAAAGCAATTGACCAAGAGGAGGTGCTTTGATCCCAATGCTCCAAGGCTGAACCAATGGGATTAAGAGCTATTCTAAATAAATTTGGGAAGCTGGATTTTAGAAGCACTTTATCCAGCCAAGGATCTATCCAAAATCCAATGCAACTGGCACTTCCAAGCCCTCTTATATTCCACGATACAATCTTCATGAGTGATCTTCTTTGCGGATAAAAGGATACCCGATGTCTGATTGTCAATCTTCCATTCACTGTAACCAAGAATTATATTACAATCCTCCTTTAGATTCTGAGGGATAACTTCTTTATCAATTAGTGTGAGTGAGGTTACCTTTGAAATATCTGGGTCTTGAAATCTTTTCTTCTTGGAACAACTGGCCTAAGTCTTTTTCACAATCCTCCGGTATTTCGTCCTTCCCCTGATTGTCATTGCCTTCAAATTCTCCAATTTCTTCACTACTTGCACTAAGTACCGACTCATCATCTGAATCAACGGGTCTGGAGCTTTTGGTAGATTGATTGATGCTTGGTAGGCCTTGCAAAAAATTAATAAGAACCAGGAATTCTGAATTTAGAGTGATTAAAGGAGCTGCAATTAGAAGTTGGGGGATCTGACTTGCTTGAAATGAAGCCTGGAAGTTGGAATTTGATGCAATAGGCTTCAAGGAGGTTTGGGCTAGCTATTATTGACCATGAGTTGAGGAAGGAAGTCCTTTTTTTGGCAAAATGTTTAGGATATGGCTTCAAAAGATAGGCCGTCTCTTGGATGCCGAGGAAAAAAGTTTCCTTCCTGCTGATTTTGGCGCTGAATGTGAGAGAGAAATACTTGAAGAATGATGGCTAACTCTCGCAGCCGTCCCTTGAAGTGGTGACTTTTCATCTTCGTGACTCAATGAATCCAAACATCCAATTTCATCTAAATTTGTGGTTTTTAATGCTCGAGTAGTTGCGTTAGTGGTTAATGCTTGAATTGGCTGTTGCTTGTCAGGGGATGTTTCACCTTCCAGACTTTTGGAATCCTTAGAGCAATAACTCCTCTCATCCTTTTGATATCATTGCGGGGCCCCAATTAAGAGAAAGTCTGTTCGGCTTCCTTCACATGGAGTGATAATGATTTCTTTCTCTCTCCGAAAAGGCTTTTCCTTCGTCTTCACATTGTTTTGGTTAACTGGACTGCTGGTGAGGTTTTTCGGCGGCTGACTGTTGCTCTTCTCCTGCCGGCATACTTCTCTGGCTGATTTTCGGTGGTTTCTGCATTTGAATCTACTCTTGGATTGCCGATGAGCAAGCCATGTTTGGGTTCCTTGCAACATTATTCATGCTTCCATTATTAATAAGAAAATCCCATTCCGGATTGGCGAGACAGCCTTCAACAAGATCTTTCATAACTTGGTTTAATCGGATTAAGTCTATTGGATTGGAGAAGTCTTTAATAAGTAAATCTCCCTTAACAACTTTCGGGGGATCCAACATTTCTATGTCACCAAAGTTCAGAAAAATATTCCCTCTAGTTTCTTCTGTGATTTCTATGGTGGCTGGCATAAATCCACATAAGTTTCTTTTAACTTTGATTTTAGCTTCCTATACATTGATCAAGTTTAGGGTCTCGCTAGAAATTGTTTCTAACCCTCCGAAGTGTGCCCCTATAGCTTCAAAAGTTTTTTCGCACTAGTAGTCCAATGGGAGGTTCTTTACGATAACCAACCTCCATATCCTTTCATCAAGCTTGGTCGGCTATGTGGGATTTTTCGAACTTGATATGAAAATTACTCAATTCAAACCATTTGTTTGGCTGAACCATATATTCCTCCATGTTCTTTTGATCAACTTTTATCAAAGCTTTCTCCACAAATGGAGGATTGATGGCAACTTTTGAATTGAAGTGATTCTTTAGTGTTTTTGCAATCTCATTTCAGTCATTGAATTCAAATAACCTCGAAACTACCCAGAGATTGCTGAAATCTTCTTTGAGAACTTCATAATTTTTTACCCAAAATTTCTTCTTGCTCTGTTTTACCGATGTTTGAACAGGGGAGGTTTTCTGGATGCTAATTGCTTCTGCTACATTGCTCTGTTTTGCTTAACAATGTCTGCATAGTTGGTCTTCAATAGTAGGTCCTCTCTAATAACTTCCTTTTGGCTTTGGGTAGGAGATAAAATCGGAACATCTTTCGCTTGCAAAAATTCTCTAATCATATCGGCAAAGATTTGCCAACCCTATGTTGATTCACCTGTTTTGGGACATGGATCAAGTTTCTCCCTCCTGACGAGGGCCACACTACACATTGAATATGCCAGCCATAAGAGGTTTAACTTGGATAGCTTTGTTACTCCATGCTCATCTCTTCTCTTTTTCTCATAGAAACTCGTTATTGGATTTTTGGACAGTTTCAATATGCTTTGCATGAACCAAACGACTTGCGATAGTGAAAGGGCTATCTTCCTTCTGGCTTCCCTGTCTTCGATGCTGAATTCTTTTGACTCACGCCAAATACAGAAGTGAACATCTTTCAAAGAGCAGCTTCTGACTTCCATTTGCACAAACGGTACTTCAAAATTGGGCTAAATCAATGTAGAATAGCAAACTCACAGTAAAATCTCAGCGGTCAACGGTGGTGATCGGAGGAGTAGCAGGGAGGTGGTGGTCAGTTAGAGGCCGGCGATAGTGGTCAGAAGGACAGCAAGAGGGAAGTTGGAGGAGGGAGGAGGGAGGAGAGAGGAGAGAGGAGAGAGCATACTTCATCAATTTCTACCCATCCATAATACCCACTAATTTATAGCCTTCTTATTAAAAAAATCGAGAAGACACAATTATAGAAAAAGAAACTGAGAAAGAAAAACACAGCAACACATATTCTTTGAGTGTTCTTATGTCGTCAATTGTTGGCAGAAATTATTTAAGACTTGTGGAACAGTTTGGGTTTTTGGCAACTCCTTTCAAGATAATATTGTGCCAACTTTTGGCGGGGCCTTCGCTGAAATTGGGTCCCAAACTGATGTGGATAAATGCTGTCAAAGCATTGTTATCAGAATTATGGTTTGAAATCGGCGAATTTTCCAAGATAGAGCAACACCCTGGCAGGACCGTTTCGAGATAGAAAAGCTTAATGCATCATCATGGTTTTCCATCTCCAAATTCTTTGAAGATTATTTGGTGCATGATTTAAGCCTAAACTGGAGCTCATTTTTTATGCTAGAGTTTTAACTATATTAATTTTCTTCTATTTTTAGACTGCATGTTGGGGTTCAAGGTTGGAAGTTGATGGTTTAGCATCAGTCTGAGTGGCTCTTTGATTTTTAGGACATTTTGGCAATTTGTACTTTTGATCTTATGGACTTTGGACACTTTGTAATTGATATTATTATTGGGACATGATGAAGGTGCCATGGGAGTGTCAACCTAGTTGAGATGCTAGGGTGCACCTACTGATCTTTTTTATTATTCATTGTTATATTTTTTCATTATATCAATGAAAACTTCTGGTTCTGTTTCAAAAATTAAAAAATAAAAAATAAAAAATTAATAAAAAAGAAAAAAAGAAAAAAAGAAAAAAAAAAACTGAGCAAAAAGGAAAAGGAGCTCCCATACTGTATCAGAATTTCAGCCACAACTATTTAAGGACAAATAATATAGACAAGGAAACATAATGCATAGAGGTTTTTCTTCTGCCCACTAATCTTCCCAAAAATATGTTTTCTCCTCTCCTCCCACTGCACAATGAACCAAGTAATAGAAAGAAGGAAGCTCAAGGAAATATCCTTCCACAGATTCTTGTGTGTGTCTGTAATCCTACCTGACAACCATTCAAAATAATGAGGTTCTTACTTGCTCGCAATAATCCTATACCAGAGGGTTTTAGGCTCAAGGAAGTTGGGTATATGGACTGGCCTTGTAGGATGCGACAGGCCTGAGGAGATTGGCTTCTTGGAAGAAAAGATTCTTCTCCAAAATTGGTAGAACAAGTGGCTCGGAGTTTCATGGGCTGCTTTACAGATTGTGCAACAATGAGGGGAGAGAGATTAGGGACCATAAATGCAAAATATGGAGTTCTTGAAAAAGCTATCTAAATTTTCAAGCTCGGATAATTTGTAAATCAACGTGAAGAGTGCTTTTATAAATTAAACTATCAAATCATTTACTCATTTCACCGAAACTAAACTAAAAACTATGAGAGATTATCTTTCTGAATGGTCTCATCCTTCCGCTAGCTTGATACTGCCATATATAGTCAATACCAATCTCCTCAGTACCTCAAGTGTCTTCACATGGCAACCAAACCTAACGCTTTCCTTAAATCACGAAGTAAGGCAAGGTACACCTCTACCTGGTTGTGTCTGAATAAAATCATATTGGCTGAGTGCCAATCATAGAGTATTCCTGATGTAACAGTTGTAACAATCTTCCTTTATTGAACACTCCCTTTGTTTATCAACTGATCGAACAAAGCAACCTCCTTATGGAACAGGAGCAATACTAGATCTTGCTAACTGACGTATTTTTGTTGATCTAAGTGCTGAAGCAAGTATAATGGCTGATAGAGTGAAGAAAATACATGAAGAAGTTTGCCAACACTTTGAGAATTCTACTGCCTTTTACAAATCTAAAGCAGATGAACATAGAAGACCTGCTGACTTCAAAATAGGAGACCTACTTATGATACATTTGAAGAAAAGTAGACTACGAACTGGACATCACTCTAAGCTTACTAACAAAAAGATAGGACCTTTTCCTATCATAGAGAAATTGGGTCCGAATTCCTACGCATTGATCTACCACCAACAATGAAGATCAACTCAACATTCAATGTCTCAGATATCTATCATTACCATTCTCCAGATCAATTTAAACTCACTTAACCAAACTCAGAGGTGAGTTTGATTTTTTCGGGTGGATAGAATTGATGTAACAGTTGTAACAATCTTCCTTTATTGAACACTTTTATTATTGGTTGTTAAATTAGTATAGCTTTTATTCCTTTATTAGCCAGCTATAAAGAAGTTCATTTAATCGGCTACTTCATTTAAATGACCACCTAGGTGTCCGGTCACCTTACTTGTATAAATAGGCCTTCATGCCTTCATTTTTATTCATAAATAAAGATCTCTCTTTGAATTCTTGGAGCATACATCAATTCCACTAAGGTCTCACAATGAATCTCTCACCAGTTCTAATTTCGTTGATGCAATCCTTTTCACTTCTTGATCAACAGATACCGGTTAAAGCACCTGGAAGAGCCCGCGGTGAACTGGAAATCACATATTTGGATGAAGAGTTGCGGTAAGTAATCTTGCTAAAATGTTCCTACCATTTTCTAGTTTTGTTTTTGTTATGGAAAATCTGCTTGATTTCTAGATAATAAGCCGTTAATTCTTTTTGTGAAACAGATGGTTAGATTAGATGATATCTATATTTAAATTTAATAGTAAAACCTATTAACAAATGAATAATCCATTTTCACTTCCTAAAACTATTTATCTTTCTCTTAATGAATGTTAGAATCTTTAATATGAGCTAAATTAATAATTATTTCCAAAATAAATTACATGTATGGATAAATCTTGTAATGATCATTGATCGAAATGAGCTTGAATTAAAAGTTAGTTCAAGGATTAGATTTACAAAAAATAATAGTTTAGAAGAAAGTTTGTGTCTAAAGGTTAGTAGGTCGACTCTTTATCAACTTGAATCCAGTATCTGTAGTTGCCTCTGTCCTTGGAATTCGAACAAATGTTGCCTCTTTCGTAGGAGGCTTTTAAGTAACCTTTTTTAAGGAAGTTGCGACAAGGGGGAGTTTTTTTTTTTTTTTTTTTTTTTTTTTTTTTTTTTTTTTTTTTTTTTTT
>QLSR01000032.1:486991-517850 GCA_031780015.1 Citrullus colocynthis
TTTTTTTTTTTTTTTTTTTTTTTTTCTTCTTCTTCTTCTTCTTTTTTTGGTTAAATCACCATTTAACTCAAAACCTTAAGTGGATAGGTCCCAGTAGAATAATCTTATACCTCATATTCCCACCACTTGTGGACTTGAAAATTTGCACAAGACTTCGACATGTATAAATATTAATGGGATATAAATTTTTTATTTGATCTACTGTTCTGATTCCAAACTTTTAAGAGAATAAAAGTATTACTTTCAACTTTTATCTTACTGTATAGTAGAAACCTTTCTTCCTTCTGTTTGGCGGTGGCTTCTTTCTGGTTCAATTGTTGGTCAAATTTTCGGTTAAGTTTGCTCTCCTTCAGTCTGCTAAACTTTGAATCAATGGTTTTGTGGGAAGTCTAGCGTGAGCAATAATAAACAAACTCTAATGAGGAGGGGGAGGAAAATAGACCAGATTTGGGATTGTAATCGTATCATTGCCTTTGGTGTCTTAGGACTTGTCTCTTTTGCAATTACTATCTTTCTTCTGTACAAACTACTTTGTAACTCGATTTTATACCTTTCATTAATTTTTACGGAATCTTTCTCAACTGAAGTAAGGTTTTTTAATACTAAAGTTGGAGAAAACTGATGCAAGAGTTTTGGAATTTAGAATGCAGTCATACTTGGAAACGATCGTTGAACATTGATAAACACTTAATCCAACAAGAATACGAATAAGTGCATGAATTTTGTAAAATTGCTTTTAAAAGTGAATTTTATATATTTAAAAGTGATTTTGAATTATTATGTTTAGTTTCAAAAGTGACTTTAGAATTATCGAATTACTAATAATGACATTTCCTATTTGAGAAATTATTTTAAAAGGGCAAAAAACTATTCTTCAACATGAGGGCAAATTCAGTATTTCTATAAAGGAATAAAATAAAAGAACAAAACGAGGGCAACTCTTTTGAGTGATTTTCTGTCAATTACCTCAACAAGATTCACTTCTCAACTAATAATTGAAAAATCAGTTTTGAATGATTTTAGATTTCTCTAAAATCAATATCAACATTTCCCAAACATCAATATTTGAAAGGAAAGTGACTTTGGTCATGCTAAAATCACTCCCAAACATACCTTAATACTAGGACTAAGGATGAGTTTGGAATGACTTTTGGGATGATGAAAAGTTATTTTAGCACATCAAAACTATCTTTGAAAATTTATAAACACTCACTCTCCTTTTACGAGAATCACTTACTTAGCTCTTCTTCCAAAATTGTTTAGAGAAGAAGAAATGCTTTTCACTTAGTAACAATTTTTTAAAAGCATTTATAAACTCATTCGTACAAGAACTTGAACATTATCTGTGCAATTATGATATCTTTCTTTGGATCACAACTGGCTGAAGTGTGTGTGATGGTTACTAGACAATCTAACCAGTTCTGTTTTGTAACAATTTATTGACAAAAAACCATTAATGAATTAAACCTTTAGTTAAAGGTTTACATTGTCATACATAGTAGTAAATGAGTTGACTTCTTTTTTAGAAAGCAAGCAAAACTTTTCCTTGATAAAATGAATTGAGACTAGTGCTCAAATTACAAGGAGACAAAGCAAAGAGCCAAAAATCTTAAGAAGTACAAATCCCAAAGAAACAAGCAATATAACGTAGGCAGAAAAAATGGATCTCCAATTAAACAAATTTGGAGAGAAAACACTTGAAGGAGAACTAGAATAAGAAACGATGAATCTTTAAACTTCAAAACGAACGAGCCAATGGAACACCAAAAATCTAACGCAGGTGGAAAATTGACTGAAGCTTCAAGCACAAGAATTGAACACTGGGCTGATGGAAGGAGAGATATTCTTTTGGGACTAAATGCCTGCCAAAGACCTATGAAAGTTTCTGATCCATAAAACTGGCCGTTGAAAAATGAAAAAGAGGGGATAAAACAAAAATTTTCCAGATGACATCAGCTACCAGCATCTTGAAACAGGAAGAACCCTCAGCTTTGAACTTGATAGAACAAAAAGCAGCTGCTGAAATGCCAAAAAACTACAACTTTAATGCCTTCCAAAATAAATAGCCCATGACATGGTTTCTCCAGACCAAAGATATGCAACTGATCCAAAGACACAAACCAAGCAAACCGTTTACATGCTTTATGTCTTTGAAACATCATTCATTGTCAATCTGCAATATGAAGGTGATGGATAAATGAGCATGTAGCGGAAGTTAATTTGATCAATTTTCACTCTAAGATGCTCAATTTAGAGGATTAAACATGCAATTAAAAAAAAAAAGAAAAACCAAAGTTTCAAGAACACTTACCCTTGAAGCTCCAAATTCTCTTTCAATTCTTGATGAATTTCAGCACCACTTGGTTGTAGACCACCACAAGAGTCTTCTCTACTATTCTCTAGGCTTAGATTAGATGGTGGGATCCAAAATTTGTGGTGAATTTTAGAAGGAATGAAGGTTGGAAAGAAGATGAACAATGGATAGAATTTTGCAAAATTAACCCTTAATTTCACAAAATTCTTTACCATTTTTATGTCAAAATCATCTCTATTTATTAAAGAATAACATGCGACCCAATTGCATCAAAATTTGACAACACAAAATGGTTAATTTGTTGGTTAATTGTGAAGAAGACAACCAAGTTCCTAACTTAGTTAGTGGGAAAATCCAATCTTCAAAAATCAATTTTAAAATCAGTTTTCAATGAATTTCCAAAAATTGAATTAAAATTGATTTTTAAATTAAATAAATAATTAAATAAATACTTTAATATTTAATTAATTAAATATTATTTTAATATTAAATTATAAAATAATATTATTTTTTCCCTTGTCTCGATTTTTCTAAAAAACCGATATGAATCCTTATTCATATGATTAATACTCAAGTCATATTTAAATATTATATTTGTATGTTTAATTCGTAATTAAATGTTGATATATCGTATGTATTTGACTTTCATTCCTTAAGCCAAGATTTGAACGGTTCAAACTTATTCACCATACTATCTAAGATTTTAGTTCATTTATGAGCTAGTAGAGGGACCTAATGGACCTACAGATAATGAGCTCCAACAATCCAAGATTAACTGGTCAAACTCTTTAACCTAGTTAATCAACATTCGTTAACTAACGGGACACTCCACTTAAGCCCGTAGCTACCCTCTTCTCACAATAGATATATTTGTGTCCATTTGATGTAACCGTTATCGATAAGTCAATCCTTCACAAGTCGTTCATAACTTCAGCTAGGTCAAATACCGATTTACCTCTGAGTTACATCTTTCCTCCTTAAGTACCACTGTCCCTCTAATGAACAATTGATTTATGATCTAATCACTAAATCCATTCCCTCTCGGGCCAGTGAGAGGATGGGGCTCCTTGTTCAAGTCCTGAGAACAAACACTTACAAGAACCACCTTTCTACTATCTCTAAGTTGGGTAGGAGTGAATTCCATCTTGCAAATTTATGTCCCCAGCTATCTATCCGGTCTTATCCTTGAAATGGGAGGAATGTTGAGCAGCGCTATTAAGCTTACTCTCATCTATGCAAATCAAGGGATAATTTTGAATAAACAAAAGTTCACCCATAACTCAAGATTCAGATCAAGTTATCTAGGTCATCAATTAGTGAGATTAATCAGTATTAATCGTAAACGGTGTTAATACGTAACAGTAATTATTTCAGGGTCAGTCTTACACAATCTTATTATGTAGAATACTCTCGCTTACATGTCTTTACATAAACAAATCAGGATCACTTCATTTGACACCTTACAACATTTGTAACAATCATAAAGCAGGTCGTATTCAATAATATTTTCAGGAGAAGGTATCCAACCTAATCTATGTACTATAGACTTATTTAGGCTACTTACTCGAACTTGATCATGTTTATGTCTCTACATAAAGTCCAAGTACTCATGATAATAGCCAAGGGTTCGTAGTTTAATTGGATTTAGAGTTAATAAATAATTAATTCATTTGAATAACTTCATATGTACTAAAATTCATTTATTTACAAAAGCTACAAGTTTTTAGGACATACAACCCAACATAAGGAACTTTCTTACTATCTTTGTATGTTATACAAATAATAACTATGTTAAGGAGGCATTGAATATGAATATGGTCTTTTTAACGAATATGGTCTTTTTAACGAATATGTTTTCATTGGTTCTCTTATAATTCACTGAACATTTGGTTGAGATTATATTTATACATTCATTCATCACTGGAGTGTTTATTAAAACTGGTTATGTGTTTGAATTTTGACAGAATATCCAGAGGTGACAAAGGGAACCTCTTTATCTTGAAGATGATCGATCCTTCTTATCGAGTCCCTGTGTAACACTCTAATCTCTTTACTTTACTAGTAATATCCTCTTAAAGCTTGATGAAATCATAAAACCAGAGTGAATATTACCTAGAGAGTTGATTGTCATAATATCCTCATGAAACTTGTGGCAACCTTCTGTACGTTTGCCATATGCCAAATTATTCCATAAGAATCTCTCCATCCTGTACCCTAGAAACAATTTGTTCTATTGTTCCTGTATTTTATGAGAATATGTGTTTTTTCCATTTATATTTAAATGTCATAATTTGTATGAGTGTTTATGAGAACCCGTGAATACCAATGGTTCATTAGGGGATTAGTTAGTACTTAAATTATAAGATGGAATTATATGGGTAAAATAGACTTTTGATTCAAGCTGTAATTATGAATAATTGAAAATTAATTCGTAGATGAGTTTAATTAATTAATTTTGTATCTTTTGTTTTTTTTTTTTCAAAGGCATAATTTTGTGATTAAAACTTATAATTTAGGTTTATAAAGTTCTCTTGCTAGCTCAATGGGAACATTAAGAAACTCATTTCTTTGAGAGAAAAGTAAAATAGAATTTGAATTGTGTTTTAATCTTTTTTTAACCGAACTTGAAATGTTTACATTAATATTTAATATAATGGGTACATTACATATAAAATGGAATAACTTATTAATGTATTAGATCTTTTAGAAAATAACGAATTTTAAAAGGAATAATATATTAGTCTATTAAATACATTAAAGAAAAAATATATATGAAATTTTAAATTTGAGATTATATTCTTAAAATTTAAACAAGATTCAAATAATTTTTTCTTCAGTAGGAGATTCAAATAACTTCTCTTTTATGATTTATTTTTGGCAAAAGGTAGGAAAAATTAACTTTTAGTTCATGAGGTTTGGGTTTGATAACATTTTAGCCTACTTGATAATGTTTTTGTTTCATGTTTTCTATATCTTGCTTCTTTTTTCTCGTTTATTTCTTACTTTTTAAGAACTAAGAATAGGAAAATGTTTGTGGAAGAAAAAAAAAAAAACAGAAATTTGTTTGATAATTNTTGTCCAAATCTGATTGACAATGTTATCTTTCACTCGAGTTATTTGTAGATCATGTAGACTAAAAACAATAGCGATATCTTAAATTACAACTCACATCTAACTCAATTATACTATACAAATTGTCTAGCAAATGCTATGTATCTTTCAACGACCATTGATTCATTGCAAGAGTAATTGAATAAATTATCTTGACAATCATTCAATCTAATGTAATTTTGAATAGTGTAATTTGCTATTGGTACAATTTTTGTGTGTTAAGTGGGTAAGAAGCATTCGTTGATAATATTTGATCGAATATGTGATCATAAAGTATTGAAATGAAGCTAAATGAATGTTTAGTGAGAAAAATTTATTTAAAATTGTAACTAGTTTTAAACGCAATAAAAATAAAAATTGAAATTAAAATAATATATAAACATGCCTAATGAAAATTTTAAAATTTAAAATAAAAAATTACGTATTAAGAATTTGAAAATAAAAAATTAATATAACATTTATAGAGATTTTTTTAATTCAAAATTAAACTAATGATAAATAATAAAAAATAAGGAATACAAGAAATACAAAAGAAAGAAAGAAAGGAAAAAAAAAAAAAAAAACTTAAGTCGGAATCGAAGCCACGACCCATAAATAGGAAATGAGAAATGAAAATGTTATCAAACGACAATTTTAGTTCCTGAATTTTTACTCCTAACATTTTAACACTAGAGGTTTGAGTTTGGTAGCATATTAATTTTTTGTTGGCAGCATAATTTTTTGTTGAATCCCACCAGGTATAAATGCATTAAACATGTTGAGCTACTTGGAGGCAACTAGGAAATTTAATTTACTTGCTTTTTAGTTTAGTTGTTTTTAATTTTGTAGTTTAATTAAGTTTTCCTTATTTCTTTCTTAGGTATCTGGGGGAAAGGAAAAGTCTTTGAGAAGTTCCGTTGCCCCGTGCGCTTCATTTCTCAAGGGAGTTTCTCTGTTCCCCTTTAATTTGTTCACGGTTGATCTTGATGCATTGGGGACAATGCATGCTTTTTAGGTTGGGGATATTTGTACGGATGGCCTACTCGAAAATTGGCCTTAATTTCAAAAACACTTGAAATTTGGCCTTCTGCTGATGTCATCACAGCGTGAATTTACACTTTAACCTTTGTCCTTCTTTCTTCTACCTTTGATCTTTTTGCAGCGGTTTTCTTTTTTTCTTTTTTTGTTTTTCCTGTTGTTCGACTTCTCCTTCCTTCTTTCGAATTTATTTTTCGGCCATTTTCATATATTCTTTTTCTACTGTTCGAATTCTCCTTCCTTCTTTTAGATTGAGAGGTCAATTTTTTCCAACGAAAAGTCGAAGCTCTGACACGACGAACTCCGATCCAACGAGAACAAGAGCAAGAGAGTGAGAAGCGTTCGGAAAAAAGTCCGAACTTACCCATAATTTAGGGTTTCTGTCACTTTTCTTCTTAAATCGATAATCGAACCTACCTAGAAAGGAGTTTCTGTCACTCTTCCCGTAAAGTTCTGATCAAAACTTTACGAAAAAAGTGAAAGAAACTCGTAATTTCTTCTAGCCATGTTTGAACTTCTTAGAGCGAAAGCGCAAGAGCAGTAGCGTGAGAGCGAGAGCATTGGAATTTCCAAACGTTTCTCGTTATGGTTTAAAAATGAATTTCAAACGTTTTATACCTCCATGCTATCTCGGATTCTCTTACTTCCACCTAAATCTCTCTCTCGCTTCTTCTTGCTTCCCCTCCAAATCTCTCTCTGGTTTCTTCTTGCCCCCCCCCCCCCCCCTTGAAAATCTCTCTCATTTCTTCTTGCTTCCCCCGTATTCTCTCTCGTTTCTTCTTTAACTGAAGCAACTGCCACAAAGAATCTTCAATTCTCTGTCGAAGGTAATTTTCAGATTTTCATTTTCATGTTGTCATTTTTGGTTTCTGGATGAGAGTTGGATTAGTACTAGTTCTGTTCGAGTGTTAAACAATGGGGAGAAAGGGGTAGAGTGTTTCGAGTGTTAAACGATGGGGCAAAAGGGGTAAAGTGTTTTGAGTGTTAAATGATGGGGCGAACAAGAACAGTTATCGAGAAAGAGTCACACAAACAAGAAACGAAAGTGAGAGTTTAACAGAATTTCATGGGTTGCCAATTTTGATCTTTTTCATTGAATGTTCCCTTTTTCTAACTGTTTTTTGTTTGCTTGCTTGATGCAGCAAGTAATGGCTAAATTTAAAATCGTCGTCGAGGATTGATTTCCCGGTTAAGCCACTAGCCTTTCATCTCACATAGGCATTGCAAATAGGATTGTGAAAGAGAAGCTCACGGAGAGGCAGCTTGACAGGTTTAGGAGGACTGTGTTTGGCCAGTTTGTGGATATGAACATTGTATTCAACAGTCCTCTAGTCCATCACATCCTATTGAGGGAGGTGCATAGTGACAGGAAAGACTCGATGACCTTTGACCTGAATGATACTATTGTTAAATTCTCGAGGAAAGTGTTTCTATTGGTGACGGGATTATGGAGGTCACCAACCAAAGTTGTGCGTAGCGTTCAATTGATGGGATCATTACGTATCAAGTACTTCAGGCATTCAATGGCACAAGAAATATACCTCCAAGCATTTAAGGAACTATATAAAGAGTTACAGTTCGAGAGTGACTGGGATGCCGTGAAAGTTAGTCTTGTCTACATCCTCGAGTTAGGTATGATGGGAAAAGACAAGACCAAAGGTACCATGGGTAAGTCCTTGCTAGATGATGTAGAAAACATAAAATATTTCAATAGCATGGACTGGGGAAATATCTTATGGGAGAGAACATTCAATGGCCTTCAGAAGGCTTTGAAAGACAAGGTGGGGGTGTACAAGCAAAAGCCCAAAACGAACAAGAATTATGTGGTAAAGTATAATCTCCCGGGCTTTCCTCATGCCTTCCAGGTAACATTGGCTCAATGTATTCACACATTGTATTCAACTTTTAAAATTTATATAAGTAAGTTGATGATCACTGTAGGTTTGGGCATATGAGATGATATTGCCGATAGTCGATAGAGTTCTAGTCAGGCGTAGCAAGAATGCAATCCCTCGATTCCTAAGATTGGAATGCACCTACGGTCTAACCAACAGGCTACTACCACGAGATGTCTTCAATAATCCCACAGTGGGTACCTGAAAAGCACTTGAAAAATGTTTTTTATTCTCTTAATTTAAGGGAATTTATATTAGATTTCACTTGTTTGTTAGTAGTTTTCAGGTCAATATAAAGAAAACAAAATTCGAAAGCCAAAAGAACCAAAACCGAGCCAAAATCAAGTGAAAAAGAGGAAAGGATCACAAAATTCCCAAAAACAGGGCAGCACCGCATTTCCAGCTCAACTCTCCCCTAACGCTTTTTTCCCAAGAGCATCAGTCAAGCAAAGCGCAGCAGCGCTGGCGCGGCATTGCGGCTCGGTGCTGAGGGTAGGATTTAATGACGCACAGTACCACGACGCCACCCTTTTATGTTGGTCAACGTAGTGGCACCATTTCACAGTGTCGCAATGCCAACTTTCCTTATTTGAAAAATAAACAATTTTGGAAAGAAATTTGGGCGGCCAAGTCTATAATTGGAGGGTTTCCAACAACCCTAGGCATTATTAGAGAAAATACAATAAAGAGCCTTAAAGAGTGAGTTGGCTGCAAGGAAGAGAGAAAAGAGTTTGGTGTCGTTTGAGTTCCCGACGTGAAGACTAAGGACATATTGGCGGTTCCTCCTCAATCAAGAGCTTCTTTATAGTAGAGTTTCTCTTTCTTTACACTCTTTCTATGCTGAAATTGGTTTTGCACATGTTGCCTAAAGCTATGAGTGGCTAAACTCTTTAGTTTTAGGGTATTGATGAACTGTTTATGAAGTTATGTTGATATTGTAGACTCTTCATGGTTTTCATTGTTATTGTGCTTAATGCTTGTTGAATGACCATGATTGAATGTTAGATTAGATGTATGGTTGAAATAATTGTATGTCTAATTGGATCTATAACAATGAATTGTTGTTAATCTATCATGCGAATAGTTAGGTTAACAATGAAAGTTGCTAAAGATTACTCCTAATGTCATGTAACTTATATTGGTTTCAAGATATTAGTAATCAATTAGATTGCATGAGAAAATGTTGTTTCGATAGGAAATAACTTGGATTTATGTTTCTAAACTTAAGCATATGAATTGCAATAAAATCTATGAACCCTAGAATGTTGCATAATGAATTAAACAAGGATTCAATACCCTAGAACTGTCTTTAACTCTTGTGTTCTCATTTACTTGTTTTCCTTTTTTAAATTTTTCCTAAATCAAAACTTGAATTTGAATCCTCAAATAAAATTGATTCAATTCTAAAATAGTTAAGTAACTTAAACCTCACAATTGGATCCTCAATAGAACGATATTCGTATTTAATCGTGTTATATTATAACTTTACTCGTCCACTTGTGGTAACACGGAAAGTGCGCATCAATACCGAACACTTTATATTAATTTTTATTATATGATAATATTTAACTCAGTTTAATATTTGTTTTACGTATTTGGCAGATTGTGATCGTCCCCACACTTGCACTGTTTAATGCGGAGAGACAGTTCAGGGACACGAGAGTTGACGGACGTGTTGCCTACAGGGCGGATGATGGGGATGATGTGGGAAGTGACATGGGGATGATTCATACGATGATCTAAATCTAGAAGACGAAGAGCAGAATAATGAGAGCGGCGACGAGTTCGTTTTCAACTCTCTTGAGTCACACGAGACCACCACCATCCAGCTCGAGAACACCACCACCCAGCATGAGACCACCACCACCAATCCACAGCCACCATCAAAGAGACCAAGGGCTCGAAACATGGACTACATTCAAATCATTGATGAAATGGTGTCTAGAGTGGAGAGTACTTTGTTAGATGTCAAGGTGCAGTTGCATACCACACCGACCTATTGCGTTTGTTGTGTCGGGTATGGCTGAATTTTAAGTCATTTATGCATCAATTTTTTTATTTATTTAATTCGTTCTTTTTTCAATGTCATTATATGTTTATGTAGGGCATTACAGTACACCAACCTAATGGATTACACCATGATGATTGATATGATCACATCCATCAGCCCGAGATCACCATCACCCCCACCTAGCCTTAGACCACCACCACCACCACCACCCACACCACCATAGAGCCTGACACCACCCCACCACAGAGCCCGATACCACCACCACCACCACCACCCCCACCACCACCACCACCCACACCCCCATAGAGCCTGACACCACCCCACCACAGAGCCCGATACCACCACCACCACCACCACCCCCACCACCACCACCACCCACACCCCCATAGAGCCTGACACCACCCCACCACAGAGCCCGATACCACCACCACCACCACCACCCCCACCACCACCACCACCCACACCCCCATAGAGCCTGACACCACCCCACCACAGAGCCCGATACCACCACCACCACCACCACCCCCACCACCACCACCACCCACACCCCCATAGAGCCTGACACCACCCCACCACAGAGCCCGATACCACCACCACCACCACCACCCATACAACCACAAAGTCCGAGACCACCACCACCACCTCCACCACCACCACCACCCACACCACCACCCAGCCAAAGATCACCGTCACCACCACCCAGCCAGAGACCAACACCACCACACAGCCCGAGACCACCACCACACAGCCCGACACCACCATTACTGTAACCACCACAAAGTTCGAGACCATCACCACCATCACTACCACTTAAGTCGAGGCCACCACCACCCAGCCTGATTATGTAAGGCGATGGGTAGGAAGCATAAAGATGTCCAACCATATTCCCCTCCTGTAGCGCTGCAACGAAAGAGGTACACCAAGAAGTACTACAATCCGGGTGTGTGTCTACCTGAGATGCATAGTGATAGGGTGCTTTCTAATCCGCACACGAGGTACCGGCAAATGGGTGTGCTGGATGCCAATGAACTTTATAGGCATAAACATGATTTAAGGCTCTATGTATGAGATTTGTATGCTTACTACGATGGATTTGATGAGATGATTATGTTACCAAGCCTCTTCACTGATGAGTGCATGTTAGATTAATGGTATCTGTTATTTTCCTTTTGGGTTGTGTACATCTTATGTCTGTGGACCTTCGAGGTCACAAGATATACCAATGATTGTGGGTTCCTTTAGGTCACTATTTATGCTTATGATTATGACCCTTCGGGTTCACTATCTACGTTTGCGGGCTCTCGGGTTTGCTACTTATGCTTATGCTTATGCTTATGTTATGTATGTTTGTGCCTATGATAAAGAAATATCAAAATCACCTAGCAGGCCCAGTAGTAGGTCACTTACTGAGTATCTTTATACTCACTTTTTCCTATGTTACATTTTTCAGGTAAAGGCAAGAACAAACAGGCGAATGACAAAAAGAATCTGTGATCGTGCCAAAGGGACCAGTCATTGTTTTCACATATGTTTTCTTATGTTTTCCATGTTCTAGGCCCTAATAGTCAAAAGTTTGAAATTTTAAATTGTTTTACTATCTTATTTTGAACTTATATTTTAAGGGGACCCTGTGAAAACTATTTTATGTTCCTTGAAATAATTAATTGATTCAATTTATTTATTTAAAATAAAATATGTTCTTTTTACTTTAATTCGAAAATCGTTTTCCAAGATTATGTATGCATAGAGTAAAGTCCCATTAGTTAGAAAACTCATGTCGTTACAGATACCTCGGTGCACTCCCTGATCTCACCTCCTCTGGTATCTTTGTTTAAAAAAAAAAAAAGGAAATTAATTGATTCAATTTATTTATTTTAAATAAAATATGTTCTTTTCATCTTTGATTTGAAAACCGTGTTCCAAGATTATGTATGCATAGAGAAACGTCTCATTAGTTAGAGAACTCAGGTCGTTACAGATATCTCGGTGCACTCCCTGATCCTACTTTCTCTAGTATCTTTGTTTAAAAAAATAATAATAAAAATAAAATAAAATAAAAACTTTACTTTTTATGTTTTATTTTTGGAAGATGATGAATGATGAGTCTCTTTTGAAAAACTTCTAATTTCTTTTAGTTATTCTTTTTTCGTTTGGTCTATGACCTTTTTGTTGTCCATCTATTAAAAAAAATAGGTCGGAAAGTAAATATGATCTGTACTCATATCACAAAACAAAAGTACAAGAAAATGGAAAATAATATGAATTACAAAACATAATATGTTGTTTTTGTTTGGTCTAAGTACTTATATGTACAAAACGTGATACATGTGATTGAAATACATGGTGATGCAATTCTATCATTATCACTGCATAAGTATTACTAGTCCACTAGTGATAGAAATTTATCAGCGATAGGAGTTATTATTGATAGACTGCATTACAAAATGTACAAGTGCTATGCTTCACTTTCAGAAGTTTATCTTAGTGATAAAAGTCTATAACTTACAAAATTCTATCAGTGATAGAAACATATCATTGGTATGGTTTAAGTAATATGTTTCTGTTTTTTTTTTTAATTATTATTTGTTTGTTTTCTATTTTCTATTTACATTTGAGTTTCATAGCGTGTTGCACAAAAATAGATGTTATAATTTTCTGTACAAGGATGCGTCGAGAATTACTCACGTATGATAATGATTAAGCAAGTTTTCCTATAAGAAGCCCAAGTATAAGCTCTTATAGGTTTCCTGGTGAGTCCAGAGTCGAACGCTGGGATTTGTAATAACTAGGGGTTGAGAATAGATGCTTGACTATGCAGTGGACTATACAACTAATATGTGCAAGATTTGTATGTATCTATAACTATACATAAGGAATGAATAAAATTTCCTACAGCTAACAATGAGGTGGAAGCGGCGATGGTTTGTCAAATGTCATTTAGTGTTAGATAGCATGCATTGAGAATGAATGGAACCATGCGATAAAGGTAGAGTTAACACAGGAGCTAGTTGTTACTTAAGCCTATCTAAGTATTACATACCAACAAACTGAGTTTGTGAATCTATCTTTCGATGTTTCGACATCACATTAATCTTATCTCTAAGACGCATGGTAAGTTTGCATTGGCAAAAGATGAACTACATCTCTGCACTTCATCTAGTCTTGATAAATGCTAAAGATTAACTATCTACTCTCTCAAGCTAGACAGTCATGCTTACTACATTTGTTTGTCAGACAATGCTATGCAAGCTAATGATATGCATTCATCAGGATGTAACATACTTCATATTGCTTAAGAAAAACTAACTCTAACATCTAACCCATTTAGCATTCAAATAACATGGTGTAAGATATTTAATATGGAAATAAATGGAAGATAGTCGTCAATCAAACTTATATGAAGAAAATAATCCATTCTCTCGAATGTCATTAACAAAACATAAGTAAAAAGGAGGGAAATGGAAAATAAACAGAAATGGAAGACGTCAAGCCGCCACTGGCAACTTCTTGCTTCATGGAGGCTTGAGATGGTTGCTATCTGATACATAAAATCCATAGGGTGAAGGTTCTCATTCACTGGGAGATGATTCTGAAAGTTCACAGAATCCTTCTCTCAGACGAGCTGGAAGTGGAGGCTGGTTATGGTGGGGGAGTTGTGCAGAGCTTTCGCCTTCTAAACTAGTTTTTCTCCTCTGGCTTCCTTTGAAGCTTTGGGCTTTTGATAGGCGTTGAAAAGTTGAAGCTCATGATGGCCTGACACCTTTGCATTAAATTTCCTGCCCTGCTGCGTAGACTTTTTACATTGTAGGTACATTGGTTCTGCCATGATCTGATAACGTGTTGTCCTTTTTCATAATGACCTGACAGCTTTTGCCTAGGCGTTCATATTTACTCTCCTCGACACATGGTATCGACGCATGGTCTCAACGCATAGTTTCGACGTATGGGTTTCCATTTGTTCTCGCAGCAGCTTCGTCTCTAGTCCTTGGGTTATTTGGGCTTCTTTTCTTCTTAATCCTGCGTTAAGAACAGAAAAGCTCACAATTTTTCAGGTATTTTGTTTTGTAAATAGTGCCAACGCATGGTGATACATTTTACATAATTCAACTACCAAAATCATGCGTTTAGCTCTAAAGTTACTCTAGTTAATTCAAATAGTGACTATAATAACTTGTATTTCTACAAGTTATCAGCTTCTATCACTCATAAAAATTTATCACGGGCAGACTTATATCAGTATGTGAATTCTATCATTGATTTGCTATCAATGATGTTCTTCTATCTTTATTAATTCTTTCTCAAATCTAGTGTAGAACATGAATACCAATAATAATTCACATGCGTCGAATGC
The DNA here is from genome assembly GCA_031780015.1 of Citrullus colocynthis. Taxonomy (NCBI): domain Eukaryota; kingdom Viridiplantae; phylum Streptophyta; class Magnoliopsida; order Cucurbitales; family Cucurbitaceae; genus Citrullus; species Citrullus colocynthis. The sequence continues at coordinate 501,691 of QLSR01000032.1, forward strand.
AACATAAACCTCATGCAGCAATTAGTAAAAAGTCACGATTTATGTCAAAAAAAAATTATCCTAAAAAATAGTGATAATAGTATTGATATGTAAAAAAGAGAAACAATGAAAAAAGTTTTACTTACATGTTTATTAGCAGCACTTTGTAGCAATTAGCGAAGAAATATAAAAATGAAGTATACGTGATTAGGGCTCGAAAATCGTGAAGAAAAGAGTAGGAAGAAAATTGTGATGAAAGGGAGAAGAAAAATGAGAATCATAATGAAGAAAAATGAAGAACTTTAAGGGCTTTTTGGTTTAAGGTCTTATAGATGCTTGGGAATAAAAGATACATGAGGATAAGATGTTTGGAAATCAAAGATGATTGTGTATTATTGTACATGGAAAATGTTATTAGAATTTTATGAACAAAAATTATGTCTATATCAAAATTAAGTATGACAATCTTATATAAATTTAATAGATTAATTAATTAAACAATAAATATCATTCAATATATTGATAAGAATTAACGAATTAAGAATCAATAATAATTTTAATTATAAATATTTAAAAATTGAGTAATTTGTCATTAAAATTAGGCAATTAATATATTTAATGAGTGTTATAGTAATTATAATTTAGTAATTAATTAATTAAGTTTAGCATTACTAGTTTTAATTTTAATTAAATAATAAAAGAAAATATATTTTAATAAACAATATATTATATAACAAAGTGAAAAAATGAGATGAAAATATGATATGGTAATAAAGATTCTTAATAAAGAAAATTGTTTTTTAAAAAAATAAATATGATATGTTAATCATGAATGGAACACAATGAATAATTAACCAATTATAAACAATCGGTAATGATCATATATTCAGATCAAATTAAAATTAATCTTAAAAATTGTTTGATTTTGAAAACAATAAATAATCAATTATTATTATTCAAAGTGAATTTTTGTACTAACTAAATTTAAATACTCTAGTTTACTATTTAAATATATTTAAAATATTGTTAGCTAATTAACTAATAATGTATGTAAATAAGTAATTACATTCATTTAATAAATTTTTAATGTAAAAATAAATAAGTAAATATTTTAATAAATTAGCATTTATTTACTAAAATAAATATTTATATTATTTTTTTAAATTAATATTAATTAATTAACTATATTCAAAATAAAATTATATATAAAATGAAAAATAGAAGAAGACCGGAGAAAAGAGAAAACTCACACTATTGGAAAGAAAAAGAAAATCTTTGTACGTGGGGAAAGAGGATGCCTAGAAATTGCTTATTCCTAGGCAAAGTGTTGAAAACTACGAAACAACCATGAGTTTTTTAGGGCCCATTAAATAACGGTTTTGTTTCCTATTTCTTGTTTCTTGTTTCTTCTTTTTTTAAAACAAGAAACAAGACTATATTTGATAACTATTCATGTTTCCTATTTCTTGAAAAAAAGAAAAATAAACAAAAATTTGTTTGATAACTATTTTTTGTTTCTTGTTTTTTTCTTTTTTTTTTCTTTTAACAATATAATATATATAAAATATATGTGTGTCATACATTAAACATAAAAAAAGATATTATCAAAAGTTTATATTATCTAATAGAATTCTTTATGACAAATAAATATATTAATAAAGTACAAAATATTGTATTTTAATTTAGATTAAAAAAAAAAAACCTAGTACCTTTGGCAAATAATAATAATATTATTGCAAAAACATAGGCTAAGCATGATATGAAAAATTAAAGATTCTAAATCTAAAATAAAATTACAAAAAAGAAAAGATCATACCTTCGTTGTGAACCAGGTGGATTTTCACCAACTCCTTTGGGAAAATATTTCTTCTTTGCTTGATCTCTACAAATTGTGCAAGAATACCACCACTTGAATTTAATAATAATCTCCTTTGGGAAAGATGAAGCAGGATGGTGGGATCCTAATTTGTTTTTGAAAATTCTACAAAGACTGATTGGGAGAGACGAGCGGACCTCTCTTAGAAACCTATTTCCTTGGTATCACGCAAAAGGGAGGAGAAAACCAAACTTGGCCTACTTCCCTTTCGTTAGGCATGGAATATATATAGAAAAAATACTCATACCATGTATAATAACTGAAGTATCAATTATTATTATTTAATCAATCAAATCCAATTTAATTGATTAATTTATTTAAATCATATTTAAATAAATATCCCTCACATAATTTATAGTTTTTATTCAATCAATTTAATTAAATCAAATTTAATTAAATCAAATTAAATAATTAATTAATTTACCAATTAATTAATCATTAAATTAAACATCATATATTTAATTTTTTCAAGAAAACATCATATATTTAATTTTAACCTTATAATTGAATCACATTCAATTATATTTCTCTCAAATAACTTATGGTTTTAATGTGCGTCTAATGTACATTAATTTTAACCTATAATTTTAATATGAATTCAATTCTTATTAAATTTAATATTTAAACTCCTTCAAATATTGAATTCTCCCATAACTTAAATTTTGAATCAAATTCGAAACAAATTTATATTATAAAGTTAATAAACTTTATATTATAATGTGTCTCCACGCATTATATTGTTTCCTTGAGTAAATTTGACCATTTCAGATTACTATAATTACCTCAATACCCTTTACGAGCTACCATGGGATCTAATGGGCCTACAAATCAGAAGCTCCAACGATATGAGATTAATTGGCCAAACTCATTACCCAAGGTAATTAATATTCATTAACTGTGGGTATACTTCACTATAGAACCACAGTTGCACTTTTCTCACTGTAGATATATTTATGTGTCCACAGACGTAGACCAACAGCATGAAGTTAGTCTTTCAAGAGTGTTCGTAATAACAGCTAGGTCAAAATTATCGTTTTACCCCTGGATTACCTCTATATCCTAAAGTACCAGTGTTATTCTAATAAACAACTTGTTTATAGTCCAACCACTAAACAGAAACTCCTCTTATGCCATTGAAAGGGTAAGGCCTTTTGTTGAAGACAATCATCTACTTTTCTAAAGTAGGGAACGAGTGAATTCCATCTTGTGTGATTATGTTCCCCGCTCTTCACTCAGTTTTGTCCCCAAGATGGTAGGCTTATTGAGTCAGTGAACGAACCACTCTCACCCATGGAAATCAAAGGACAATCCCTCGTGAACAAGAGTCCATAACCCACTTAGGATTGAGACTAAGTTGCCTAGGTCATCCTAGTGAAATAAAAACCTAACTAGTCAACGACGTTACAACTATGAGTTACTATTTCGCAGTCCAGCCTTATGCAAACTCATTACATAGGACACCCCCACTCGTATGTCCCCTACACGAACGCGTTAGATCAATGCGTTTGTATAAAATACAAAGTGGGTCGTATCCATAGTGTCACCAGGATAAGGTACCTAGCCTTATTCCTATATTATAGACCCTTTAGTCTGTATCTTGAATATTGATTCCCGTATATATCCACATACGATTCAAGACTCATTCAATGCCCTAGGATGTTAGTTTATTTGATTTGGGTTTTTTAGGCAAGATAAACATAATATAAACTGAAGGAATCGAATTCCCAGCGAAAGCGAGTAATTGCCTTGTGCCATGAAACTTGTTTTTGGAAAAACAAAATACAGAGAACAAAAATAGGATAAACAACTAAATATCAACTTATTTTTTAGGAATTAAGGATAGAATAATCCTACCATCGTCTTCATTGTGGGAAACTTCTTCTTCTCCAAATCACGAATCGGTGAGAACTCCAACAAATTCACAAGAAGAACTTTTCTTCTTTTGGGAACACCACCACAATGTTACCTTGTTATTCTCTGGAAGAACCAACAGAGCAGTTGTGGGCTCTCTTTAAATTTGACAAGGGAATTGTTTGAGAGAAAGAATAGAGAATTGGAGAGGAAAATTTTCTTGGGAAAATACAGAACTCTTCTGTAACTCCCTCCCCCCTTCCCCTTTTCTTTTACGTAAAATGAGTGAGAGAGAACCAGAATAACTCCCTACTACATGGGAGGTATTCAATATAACATTAATTTAATTAAATATATATTTAATCATATTTAATATATATAGTTAAATAAAATTAATTAATTAATTAATTAAATATCTCATATTTAATTTAAATTTGAATCATATTCAAATAATCTTCCCTCACATAACCTATAGTTTTAATATGAATCTCATATTTATTTTAACTTATAGTTTTGATATGAATCTTATTTATATAATTAATATTTAAATCTCATTTAAATATTTCTCTCTCTAATAATATCAAGTATAAATTTTGAATTCCATTCAAAATACACTTTATATTATAATGTATCTATATATGTTATGCTAATTGTATCACATATAATTAATTCCCTTATTAATTTGAAGGTTTTAAATTAAACCAAAATATTTTATTCTAATACTAATCCTTTATGAGCTAGCAAGGGAACCTTATGGACCTATAGTTAGAAGCTCCAATGATATGAGATCAATCAATTAAACTCTTTAATTAGATCAATCGGTATTCAATTAAACTCTCGAATCAGGTGATACTTCCTCTCAATATGCTTTCCTCGTTTGTGGTTGTGAGACTCTATAGAGATAGCTACTGCCCCACTATTGTCACAGTATAAGGTGATGAGCAAGTCCATGTTTGGAACGATTTCCAAATAACTTAGCAATTTCCTTAGTCAAACTGCTTCCTTTGCTGCTTCACAAGCAGCTACATACTCAACCTCCATAGTAAAGTTTGTTGTGCATCCTTGCTTGATGCTACACCACACTACAGCTCTTCTGTTTAGGGTAAAAACTGATCTTAACGTAGATTTTTTAGAATCCTTATCAGTTTGAAAATCTGAGTCGCTGTACCCCGTAAGGATTAAATCCTAGTCCCTTATTCTCTTTAGTTACTTGAGAATTTTCTTAACCACAGTCTAGTGGTCTAACCCTAGATCCGATTAGTATCTACTGATTATCCCTACTGCAAAACATATGTCAGGCCTAGTGTAGAGCATAACATATCTTAAACTGCCCACAATTGAGGCGTAGGGAATGTGTCTCATATCCTCGACTTCTTGAGGTGTCTTAGGACACTGTTTCTTAGACAGGTGAACCCCATATCCATATTTGAAAGGCAATAAACCCTTTTTAGAGTTCTACATCGAATATCGTGATAACATCTTGTCGATATATGTTGCTTGAGACAACACTAATGTTTTGTTCTTACAATCCCTAATGATCTGGATCCCAAGACCATACTGCGTCTCTCCCAAATCAATCATTTGGAATTGGGCCGCTAGCAAGCTCTTTACGTCAGTCAGGTACCCTACATCATTCCCAATGAGTAGAATATCACCACATAAATTACTGGAAAAGCTACTTTATTCCTGTTGATTTTCTTGTATACACAAGGCTCATCAACATTTTGGTCAAAACCAAAAGATTTGTTCATAGTATTAAATCTAATATTCCAAGATCTAGAAGCCTGTTTCAACCCATAAATGGATCGATTCAGTTTGCAAACGTTTTGCTCATGATCTTGGGATATGAACCCCTTCGGTTGAGACATAAAGATATTCTCCTCAAGTTACCATTCAGAAAGGTAGTCTTGACATCCATTTGCCATATTTTATAGTTATAATATGTGTTTATGGACAAGAAAGTTCTTATAGACTTTAGCATAACAACAGGAGAAAAAGTTTCCTCATAGTCAATCCCTTCTCTCTAGGTATAACCTTTTGCTACGAGTCTAGCTTTGAAGGTCTGTACCTTCCCAGCTACATCTCTCTTTCTCTTATAGACCCATTTGCATCCTATGGACTTTACTCCTTCAGGTAGATCTACGAGTTCCCATTCTGAATTGAAGTACATAGACTCCATTTCAAGGTCCATGGCTTTGACCCATTGATTCTTATCTACGACATTCATTGCCTGTTGATAAGACAATGGATCCTCAACACCATCATTAAGTATGACGACCTGAGTTTCAGTTAATGGTCAGGTCGTGATACAACTCTCTCACTGCGTCGAGACATTCTCAAACGATTGAGAAGGACAAGAAGGACCTAAATGACTGACACTCCTTCATCAACTTTTGTTGAAGGACCAACTTCATCAACAACTCTTGTTGACTTTTCAATAGCTTCTCCTAATACTAACTTACCACGTGGTTTGTGATCACTCATGTGGTCTTCCTCCAAAAAAGTATCTTTTGTCGATACAAACACTCTATTTTCTTGTGGATCGTAGAAAAGCCAACCTCTCATTTCTTTTAGGTAACCAACAAATTGGTAGAGCCTTGAACAATGTTCCAGTTTGTTAGGATTTGTTACTAGCACATGTGTTGGACGACCCCAGATATGGAAGTAACGCAAAGTAGTTTTACGTCCCCTCTATAACTTGAAAGGTGTTTTAGAAACATTCTTCGATGGAACGTTATTCAAGATGTTACCGCATTTTCTACTACATACTCCCAAAACGAGCTAGGCAACTGAGCATAGCTTATCATCGAGTGAACAACAATGTGACATCCCAAATTTTTAGATAATTTGTTTTTCTTAAAAAAATTAATTATCTTGAATTATTTCGTTAGTTGTTTGAATGAGGCTTTAATTGGATTATGTTGAGAAAATAATTTAATTTAAAGTGATCGTGATAAAAGATTTGGATTTAATTCAATTAGTGGAAAATTGAATTTATTTGGGGGGAGATTTAAAAGTTGGATTTAACATAAAGATTTGAACTTGGGTGAGACTTAAGAACTGGATTAATTTAAGAAAATATGAGGATAAGTTGGAATTGAATGTAAGTTGGGAAATTGATTTGTTAGGAGGTTTTTTTGTTAAATAAATTATTAAGTGATGGTTGGAAAAGATTTGATTTGATGAGTTGAGGAATAGTATATTAAATAAGATCGGTATGTTTTGGGAAAAGGGAGCTTTAAATATATAAATATTTAGGGTTTTGGAAAAGGAAAAGGAAAGAAAATTTAAATAAGTATATATATATATTTCAGCCAATCTTAGATTTGATCTGCCATTTGCAAGTCGCCGCCCAAGTGCTCTGTTCAGCTTTGTTGGCGTCATCCCTTTTTGTGGGTTACGCTGATTTGGTTAGGCCATGATGGTTTTGGTAAGTATCGTTGATTTTCTTGTACTTTCGTGAATACCCATTGATGTTGGTTTTAATTGTTGTTACCATTAGGTTTGGGTTTTAGATTCAAGCTTTGAAGAATTTTGAAATCGGAAGCAAGCTGTCCAAGCAAATTAAAGGGTTCATTTTGGTTGGACTCATTGTTTGAAATATGGAAGATGATGAAGGATAAATGAGCATGCAACGGAAGTTAATTTGATCAATTTTCACTCTAAGAGGCTCAATTTAGAGGATTAAACATGCAATTAAAAAAAAAAAAAACAAACAAAGTTTCAAGAACACTTACCCTTGAAGCTCCAAATTCTCCTTCAATTCTTGATGAATTTCAGCACCACTTGGTTGTAGACCACCACAAGAGTCTTCTCTACTATTCTCTAGGCTTAGATTGGAGGGTGGGATCCAAAATTTATGATGAATTTTAGAAGGAATGAAGGTTGGGAAGAAGATGAACAATGGATGGAATTTTGTAAAATTAACCCTTAATTTCACAAAATTCTTAACCATTTTTATGTCAAAATCATCTCTATTTATTAAAGAATAACATGCAACCCAATTGCATCAAAATTTGACAACACAAAATGGTTAATTTGTTGGTTAATTGTGAAGAAGACAACCAAGCTCCTAGCTTAGTTAGTGGGAAAATTCAATCTTCAAAAATCAATTTTAAAATCAATTTTCAATGAATTTCCAAAAATTGAATTAAAATTGATTTTTAATTTCAAAAAATAATTAAATAGTTAAATAAATAATTTAATATTTAATTGATTAAATATTATTTTAATATTAAATAATAAAATAATATTATTTTTTCCACTTGTCTCGATTTTTCTAAAAATCGATATGAATCCCTATTCATATGATTAATATTTAAATCATATTTAAGTATTATAGTTAACTCTATTTGTACGTTTAATTTGTAATTAAACGCCGATATATAGTATATATCTGACTTTTATTCTTTAAGCCAAGATTTGAACGGTTCAAACTTATTCACCACACTATCTAAGATTTTAGTCCATTTATAAGCTAGTAGAGGGACCTAATGAACCTACAGATCATGACCTCCAACGATCCAAAATTAACCGACCAAACTCTTTAACCTACATAACCAACATTCATTAACTAACGGGACACTCCACTAAAGCCCGTAACTGCACTCTCCTTACTGTAGATATATTTTTGTATATTTGATATAACTGTCATCGATAAGTCAATCCTTCACAGGTCGTTCATAACTTCAACTAGGTCAAACACCGATTTACCTCTGAGTTACATCTTTTCTCCTTAAGTACCACTGTCCCTTTAATGAACAATTGATTTAGGATCTAATCACTAAATCCATTCCCTCTCGGGCCAGTGAGAGGATGGGGCCCCTTGTTCAAGTCCTAGGAACAACATTTAAGAGAACAACCTCTCTACTATCCCTAAGTTGGGTAGGAGTGAATTCTGTCTTGCAAATTCTATGTCCCCAACTATCTACCTAGTCTTATCCCTGAAATGGGAGGAATGTTGAGCAGCGCTATTGAGCTTACTCTCACCTATGCAGATCAAGGGATGATTTTGAATAAACAGGAGTTCATAGATAGCTCAAGATTCAGATCAAGTTATCTAGGTCATCGATAAGTGAAATTAAATAGTGTTAATCGTAAACGGTGTTAATACGTAACAATGATTATTTCAGGATCAGTCTTACACAATCTTATTTATGTAGAATACCCCCGCTCACATGTCTCTACATGAACAAATCAGGATCACTTTATTTATGACACCTTACAACATTTGTAACAATCATGAAGCGGGTCATATTCAACAGTGTCTCCAAGAAGAGGTACCCAACCTGATTTATGTACTATAGACTTATTTAGGCTACTTACCGAACTTGATCCTGTTTATGTCTCCACATAAAGTCCAAGTACTCATGATAATAGCCAAGGGTTTGTATTTTAATTGGATTTAGAGTTAATAAATAATTCATTCACTTGAATAACTTCATATGCACTAAAATTCATTTATTTACAAAAACTACGAGTTTTATGACATACAACCCAATAGATGACTCTAACAGTTGCACTTTGGATTCATTTCGAAGGGGTTTTGGAGAAAGTCGAGATTGGAGAAGCTACTGGTTGGAAATTCAGAATTGGGTGTTTTGGTTGGCTTTGGCTTTGGTCGCTTTTAGGTGTATCCTCAAGTAAGAGACTTATTACCGAGTCTATGCTGATGCCTATGGTTACTTATTGACTGGATTATGGTTATTGTATGGACTGGATTACTGCATATGGGTGGTTATGATTATTGTGTCCATTGGTATGATGATTGAATTGGAAACTCTGTTTGATTATGTTAGTGATGCCTGTTATGAAAACTCTACTTGATTATGTTAGTAATGACTACTATGTCGCAGTGAATGTTATCCTGTTTATCATACCATGTACCCCTATTGATGTGAACCTTTGGGTACACTATTATGATTATAATTACGACAGGTGTCTCTCGGGATCACCACCTATGTTTATGTTTATGATTGTGACCTTCGGGATCACTGCGTGCCTTCGGGTTCGCTACTTATGCCTATGCCTATATTAGGTACACGGGTGCACATGATAAAAGGATAACAACCTTACCTAGTAGGCCCAGTAGTGGGTCACTAATTGAGTATTTTGTACTCATTCTTTTCATATTATATTTTTTAGGTAAAGGAAATGACACATCGGCGAGTGATGAAAGAAAACCTTGATCGTGCAATTGGGACTAGTCAGATGCTTCTGCACAAGACATTTCATGTTTTCATCTTTAAGAATTTTGGTTATATCATTTGGATTCAGAACTTTATTTTTCTTTCTTTTAAAATTCTCATGATCAGATGATTTATATGATAAATATTTACTTATGTAGTTGTGGCGTGCGTGTGTAAACACAAGGAAGTAATCAATTGAATAAAAAAATGTCAATGTTTATTATTGATTTGGTGTTTAATCTGCACGAAGAAACTTTAATTTTATTGTGAAAGGTCTAGGATTTTAAAATATTAAAGATTATTTCTTAAGTAAATTAGTTTTTTTAAAGATTAAAAATAAAGTTTAATGATTCACTTGAGTCATTAATATATTAATTAGCTATTAATTAAAAGATTAATGAATTAGAAATTAAAAAAAAAATTAACTATAAGGAAACTCTATCTAAGGATTGTTCTAGCTATCCTGAAGTATTTAAGCTGACCATAAGGGAACACCTTTACCTGGGAACAACTTGGGAGTATTAGTCAAATTTTTGTCATCTTGATATTGAAATTTTTATGATGGTTGAATATTTTAATTATTTTAATGTAAATAAATTTGTGAACTTTTGAAATTTATAATGGGTATAGGTATTTGATTAAATTCTATCATGGTAAAGTTTAGTAGTTAATTACTCATCCTAAGCTGATTTTGATTTAATGCACCGAAGTTGCATAAATCAAGTAGTGTTCATTGTTTTTTGTCTTACACATGTAGTTGCGCATATTTTAAATTAATAAAAACTTATAAACTAATAAATTTTATTTATTTAATCTCTTTTGAGGTTGAATAAAATGAATAAGCATATAATAATGAATTTTGACTAAATAATTTAATATCATTCCCTGAAGTGAATGTTTCAATATTTAATAATTGTCGTCGTAATCATGTTATAAAGAAAGAAATAATTATTCTATTAAAACCACACACATACAATATTTTGAAAGAGAATTTTATTTTTCAAATTTGATATAAAAGAGACAATAATATTGTACCTGCCGCACATTAAAAGTCTTTTGAACATTAAAATCCTCAGTAATGAAAAATAAAAATATGAAAGCAAATTTTGAGAATTTATTTGAATCTCTTGAAGAGATAACTTATCTTTTTTATTCCCTAAATATCGTATTATTTGGATGTTACAAGTTTCTTAGAATCTCCTAAAGTGATGATTATTCTTTTTGACTCGCTTGTATATGAGATATTTGGACTAATTTTGAATCTCATGAAGAAAATAGAAATAATTGATATTTATGTTTTCCATATAGTGCATCTATACATATTATACTTAAAGTAGACAATGCGTTTCCAAAGTTTGAAAGGCTTGAAGCGAAAAATTAAATATGATATTAAGTCCTGTAGACTTGATTATTAAAGATTTTAGAAAAGAAAATATTATTTTGCTTAGAAGAGCAAAATTTACCATTGATATACTTTATTCTCTTGTAAATAAAAGAGAAATTTAGTAAATTTGGAAGATATATGTTGTATATGATATTATCTAGAGAGCTGACTAATAATAAGAATGATATATGATATTTGTATACTATATCATTGTCTCCTATAGGAAATATATATAGAAAAGTAGTCTACCTTTCTTCCTTAATTGTATTACACACGAACACATTCGTGTAATTGAAATATATGTAGCAACGAATTTGAAGTTCATTGATCCAAATATATTTTTATTTGACATGATGAGTAATTTTGGGTCAATATTGAAAATAAGTATTAGAAATATACATTGACATCCATTGAAGAACTAGAAGATTCTTCAATCTAATAAATTTTCATGTGTGGCTTGTTCTTAAAAGATTAACTATCAAACTCTCACTAGCTAAAATTGAAATTGAACCTCTCCTATTTTTGGAACTGATTCATGGAACGGATTTATTAATCCACCAAGTGAACCATTTAAATACTTTATAGTTTTTATTGACACATCTAGTTGATAGTCATACATATCCTTATTTTCATATTAAAACCTTACATTTGCAAGCTTAGTTGCTCAAATAGTTAAAATAAGGGCATAAAAATTTTTGTTTTGATAATGCTAGTAGTTTATCCCAAACATTTGATAATTATTATTTTATATTGATTGGGATTAGTGTTGAACATCCTGTAGCTTATATTTAAATAGCAAAGCTTTAAAATCTGTGTGAAATCATGTTATGTTGCATGCTCTAAGCCAATGACTTATGAGCTTATAGCCAGAAGTCAAATATATTTCATATGCAAGATGTGCAGTCAATATTTAAATTATTGTTCTAAAATAACAATTAAGATGATAGAACAATTTAAAATGAGTCCTCAAAAGAGGTTATAAATTGATGTTGAAATTGATTTCACTTCAATTATTAAATATTTTTTAATCCCTGACGGGTAATATATTTACTGCATAATTTGCTAATTATTATTAATGAGATACACTTTTCCAACATTAAAGGAGGAATTAAGAAGAAGTTGGAAAAAGAAATTGGATGGAATGCATAAATAGTGTCTGATTTTGATCACCATATAGATCACTTTGAACTAGTAGTTCAAAAGATAATTAATTTGTAAAATATTGCATATCAAATGCTAGATGTATTTACAAAGCATTTATAGTTGCAAGAAAGTGATTAAAAATGAGTTTCTAAATAATGAGTTTCTAAATAATGATATTTAATTCATAAAAATTCCTAAAGGATTAAAGGTACCAAAATCATATAATTCCAATATTAGAGAATTATATTTATCATAGAGATTCTTATAAATCATTCCTAATGAATGTGATATAATCACCTTATTAAATATTTGTTGAAATAAGGTTATAAAATAACTCTATTTGTCCATATGATAATATAAAGAAATCATAATCAAGATTTACAATGTATATGTTGATGATCTAAAACTCCTGAAGAAATTTCAAAGACATTAAAGTTTTTTAAGAAATAAATTGAGATGAAAGTTTTAGAAAACAATGTTTTGTCTTAGCTTTCAAATAAAGTATAAAGCAGATGAGATTACATCAAGTGATACATAAAAGATTTTATATGAACCAATTACATCATTGAACATTCCTAAGGATATGATTATGAAAAACTTTAGGTCCTGAAGAACCATAGTTTTGAGAAATAAGTGCATTTATATATTTTCTTATTATACATTACCTGTTGTAGTATTTTTAGTGATTTTGCTACATAAATATAATATTATCCAAAAGAAAGATATTGGAGTAGACTTGAACATATATTATATGTTTTATTTGAGAATTAATTTATATTGATTTATTTTCTTTACAATAAATCTAATTATGTTCTAGTTGATTGTGAAGATGCAGGTTATCTATCTAACCCATAAGATCTAGATCTTAAACAGGTTACTTAATTAGTAAATGGAGACAAATTTTTATATTATGGCAGTCTATGAAGCAAATTATAACAATTATTGAAATCTTGTCAATTCATGAGGCTGGCCAAAGAATGTTATTATATGAAGATAACATCATAGATAAACTTCTACATTCATAACCTTGAAGAAAATGATGGCATCATGGTCCAACAAATTTCTTCAAAAGACAACTTGACAGACTTATTATGAAGATTTATCCACAACAACATTTGAGAAGTTAGTACACAACATTTGAATGTGACGACTATGAGATGTCAAGTGATGTTTCCATGAGGGAGAGTAAACTTACTGCACTCTTTTTCCCTTGGCTATGGTTTTTCCCATTAGATTTTCATAGCAAGGTTTTTTAACGAGGCACTCATTAAAGTATATCAAATAATGTACTCTTTTTCTTTCACTAGGATTTTTTTTCCATTGGATTTTTTTCTAATAAGGTTTTAACGAGTCATTTATTTTATATACTATGGACATCTAAGGGAGAGTGTTATAAATATTAGTGGGTTTTCCTAACAAAGTTTTTTTAATGAGGCAATCATTAAAGTATACCAAATAATATACTCTTTTTCCTTTACTAGGATTTTCGTCCCATTGGATTTTTTCCTAGCAAGGTTTTAACAAGACATTTATTTTATATACTATGGACATCTAAGTGGGAGTGTTATAAATATTACAATTATATAGATGTCCATAACCTCCACAAGTTACAAATTCATCCATTAACCTCCTATTAATTTTCATAAATTTCTTGTCTCCTATTTATGTTTGGTTACTGTAACCAATATTCTCACACCCCTATGAATAGAGGTTGTAGAGATCATTTGTAAACACACCTCAATTGAGAATAATACAAATATGTTCTACTTTCTTCTCTCAATTTCTTTCTTATGTTCTTATATTTTTTCTTCTTTTCTCTCCATTTTATAACAATTTCTAATTTTTTTGATTTTTCAATACATATATATATTTGTATATTATTTTAATTTTCAACTTTTCTTTTTAAAAGCAATAATTTCTATCTTTTAGAAATAATTTCCAACTTTTTTGTGTGCAATTAAACCTGGTAATCCATGTTTTATCTTCCTAAGTTTTGAAATTTGTGACTAATAAATTTCTAAACTTTCAATTTCTGACTCTAATAAGTCTCCCAAGAATGTCCAATAGATCTATAAATTTTCAATTTAATATATAATAGATTTAAAAAATATTAAAAATATTTTCAAGTTAACCATTTTATTACCAAAAAAATTTCAACTTTGTTCTTAGATACATTATAATTTAATTTATAATGTAACATATGTTTACTTTTTTGAAAAAGGTAAGATCTATAAGAAGCGAAATTAATATTTTAGCAATCTATTAGATACTAAAATTGAGAATTCATTAACCTATTAGACACTTTTTAAAGTCGAACTATGTAAAGACAAATCTAGAAGTTTATGGCCTAAACTTCAACTTCAAAAAAATTTGTGCCTCTATCGTTAAGTTCGGGATAGGTCACTAATTTTTAAGATACCCTCGATACAAGTGTATTTTGGGGTAGAATCACCTTAATTTCACAATCACCTAACCAAATAGAAAAAATCAAAACTTATTGATATACAAAACAAAAGTATATAATATAGTTATAATTAAGTGTCAACCAAAACATAATTAAATTAGAAAGACATTCGTTTATGGTATTTCAATAAAGGTCATTGCTAGATTTATTCTAATTCTCATCCCACAGTGAAGACTATTATAGTGAAGTTTGACTATTATAGGAAAACTCAAACCATTCAAACTAGATTAGAACTCTTAGAACTCAAACAACCAAATTCAATGTATGTCCAACTGAAAAAATATATATATATATATATATGTATATATATATATATATAACAACTCTATTAATGGAGTAATTTATAATTGTAAAGAACCAAATTATATTTTCAGCTAAAACCTTTAGCTGTCAATTTTCTTCTTCTTCTTCTTTTTTTAATTTTTATAAGCGTGCAAAGTACGCAACGTGTTTCGCGTAAATTTATTATTAAAAAAGGTTTCACATGAAAGTCGGACCCTAACTGAGTGTTGTCAAACTCCTTCCCCTCTCCCCAAAAAAAAAATAAATTTTGAGAGAGAAACCATTTTTTAATAAATAATTTTTAAATAAAATGAAAAATATTTCCAAAATAAATAAAGAATTAAAAAAAGAAAACGAGGGCATCTCTTATTGTCATTCTATAAAATGATGTGCCCTAGGGTTTCTCAACTTCAACTCTCCTCTTCATTCAAATTCAAATTCTCTTTCTCTCTCTAAAACTCTGTAGAATCTTTTTTTTTTTTCTCTCCATCTTATCTTTCCGTTTCATTGAAAGAGAGGTTAAGAAAACCCTAAAATGACTCACTTTCTCTCTTAATATCTTCCTCCAAACTCCAAACTTGGTTTTAAGATGTCGAACTGATCATGTTTGATCAAACGGGCAGGGTTGTAACAAAACATGTCTACAAGTTTCGTCTGAGCACAAACTTTTCTAAACCCGGACTTGAGATAATGTTGAGCTAATACCTCAAATTCGCAGTTAAACCAAATTAGCTTGGGTGAGAAAAAGAGGTTGAAGTTGATGGGAATGTTGTTTGGCTCGAGGTTCATATATCAAAAATCAAAATTTTGAATTAGAAGCTAAAAAAAAAAAAAAAAATTGGTTATTATTTAATTGTTAAATATACAATCTCGGACCAGGCTTCATTCCCGTCAACCAAACACCTCTTGAGAAAAGTCTTCATCTCTAGGTTGAATTCGGAGAGAGGTAAATTTGTTACTATCTTTTTCTCATTTAGTTGTTGAGTTTTTTTT